>JAUMHI010000064.1:16590026-16608299 GCA_032359435.1 Enteromius unitaeniatus
CCATACCGAGAAAAGAGATCCTCTGCACCGGACAGAGTTTGCTCTTCTCCCAGTTGACCCGAAGGCCCAACAGGCTGCGGTGTTGTAACACCAGGTCCCTGTGTTCGCACAACTGAGCTCTGGATTGTGCTAGTATCAGCCAATCGTCGAGGTAGATAAGAATGCGAACCCCTTTCTCCTTGAGTGGAGTCAGGGCAGCCTCCGCTACTTTGTTAAATACGTTAAATACATGAAAGACATGAAAGTACGCGTCCTTTGGGTCTATGGCTGCAAACCAATCCTGGGAACGGACGCATGGGAAGTACGGGCTGTAAAACCCGGTCCGGTCTGTAAAAAAGGGACTGGCTCTATTGCTCTCTTCGCCAGGAGAGTAGCAATCTCTGCACTCAGGACAGGGGCATTTGCAGTGTTCACTGACGTGAAGCGAATGCCTCTGAACCTGGGCGAACTGAATTGCATAGCCGAGCCGGATGGTCTGGATGAGCCACAGAGATGGTCTGACCGTGCCAGAGGCATCAACGGGACGACTTGGGTGCCGGTGGTGGGGCAGCCAGGAGGAACGCAGGGACCCGGCCCGGGTGTCTCTAAGCCGGTCCGAGGGCTTGCCACTCTTACCTGCGTCGGGCAGAAGTGAGGCTGGAAGTCCATGAGCCTGTGCTCCGGGCTCTCAAACTGCTGCCTGTAATGAGAGGAGAGTGAGTGTGTAACAAGGCTCTTTTTATAGGTCTGTTCACAACACCTCATCCCCTCAGGGGACCCAGAGATAAAGAAAACTGCTCTTTTGTCGAGTGTTTGGGTACCACTGACCCTAAGTGGTTGGCGGTTGAAAAGTGGTGTGTTCACCATCTACTGAAGAGCAGGCTCCTCCATCCCTGGGTCGCCCATCCTAGGGCGTCTTGCATCTCCTCGCCCTCTGCGATGAGCAGGCTGAGGCTGGGCCGGCGGCGCCCGGGTGGAGGCAGGAGCAGCCTGTTCCACAGCTCCGCGATGGTCATCTTACCGCAAGCGGAACATGGCTCACCCACAAACGCTGCCTTAGCGTGTTCAATGCCCAGACACGTAAGGCAGTGTTTGTGACCGTCCTTAGCAGTGGTTTCCTGGCAGCTATTTGACCATGAAGCCCTGATTTGCGCAATCTCCTCTTTAACAGTTGTTCTAGAGATGGGTCTGCTGCTAGAACTCAGTGTGGCATAACTGTGTGGTTAACTTGCAATTTCTGAGGCTGATGACTCAGATGAACTTGTCTTCAGAAGCAGAGGTTACTCTTGGTCTTCCTGGGTCGGTCATGTGTGCCAGTTTCGTTGCAGCACTTGATGGTTTTTGCGACTCCACTTGGGGACACAATTAAAGTTTTTGCAATTTTCCGGACTGACTGACCTTCATTTCTTAAAGTAATGATGGCCACTTGTTTTTCTTTAGTTAGCTCATTGGTTCTTTATATTTCTTTAGTTAGCAGATTATTATTATTATTATTATTTTTTCCCCCAAGTCATTGCAAAAGCGCTCCTGATGGTGGCAGGCTGGTGGCAAAGAGCCATGATATAAATTCAGACATTTGTGAAACAAATACATTATTAAAACTGTTCTTCTGTCAGTTTGCGAATATCTGACTCCAGTTTAAACAGAGACAGTGACTTTTATTTATTTTTGTTATGTAGGCCATTATGCAATGCGGACAAAACCAATAGCTGTAGATTTTTAACGTGTTCTTTTACTGTAGCCTGTTTAAAAACGAAGCCATTATAGACTTGTAATGCATTAATAGGAAAAATGTATTTTGCTGGAGGTAAATACGCGCATAATGGTATGGGGTATCCAGAAAATGAAATAAATGAAATAACTATAGTAGAGCAAAACATCCTAGGCAACAACACAGCCTAGTAACAGCAGGGCGAGGCACGGCGGCAAGAACGTGAACCTTAAATCTCAAACGATTCTTCTGGTGGCTATCTATAATCGAGCATCAATGGCCATCAGTCGCAATAGATGCACCAGAATCCTCAAATAATTACCGCTGGTGTAGAAACTGAACCGCTAGAGGTCCCGCCCACTCGCTCGCTCGTGCAACCGGAGACTTCACGGAGGGTTCCGCTGCTGTCAGACTCTATTGCTCAACGTTTGCCAGACTTGGATAAGAGTGGACGGAGGGACTTGGGGCCGGAAAAGGGATTCACGAGCTGATTTTTTTGGAGACACTCGCCAGTGGATTGTGATCATTCTGTAAGGTAAATAAGTGTGCTAATGCAAGCTCGCTCATTTTAATGATGACTTTGCCCCGGCGACCGTGGAAGCCACCCTTCTCCCGTTAGATAGCCCTTAATGTGCAGAACGCCGTTTGCACATGAAGCTTCACTGGAGTTTGGTGTTGTCATATATAGGTTAGCTTGATATCTAAAAGTATGCATTGCTTTATTTGTTCTTTTTGTGCTCGTGCTCTATAACGGAGCACTTCTGTATCAAACATGACACCGGGAAGCTTGTATAAAGCCCACCGGAGTTCGTCACACTCGATAGATGCGAAACATCAGGCGATGCTCTATAATTTCATCTCCCAAATCATTGCCTTCATTTTCAATGTAGTGTTATATAGTACTGATAGGCAGTAGCGTTATCGATTTTTGCATGCTCAGCCTCTGACTGGGGAATCTAAACTTTGAGCTCACATTAGTTGAGTGCGGATACACATGTCGAGCATAATGCAAGACCAGTCCGTTTGTATCATCAAATTCTAAGTTTAATCTATATGAATAGAGTCTGGCGAAACCGGTTTCATGTGCGCATGATCGTCCGGTCGATGCCCGTTAAATGTATCGCGTAAAATCGTAATCTCTTTTGAAATGCGCGTGAGTCTTTGAATAACTAACAAGAGTGCTCAACTAATATTATTAAAATCTCAAGAACCTACCTTAATCACTTCGCGTGTTTCGATTACAATTTCTAGGCTAATAATTGTACAATTGAAAGTTGGGTTGGTGGATATTTGACTTTGATTCTATTTTAGTTCTCATGAATGTACCCCAAAAGCATTTCTGAGGGAAATCTGCCTCGGGCTTTAACAGAAAATAAAATTAAAATTAAATAAAATTAAACTTATGTTATTAACTGTACTACATTTCAATTACAACTGGCTGAGACCGCCACACTGTAAAATAATTCTGTAGAAATTACGGTATTATGCGTAGTTGTTTACAGTAATTTACTGTAGATTAGATTTTTTGTTATTTACTAGGGACAGTTTGTTTAAATATAAACGAACATTAAAAATGAACAAATCTTTATCTAAACCAACTGTAAACCAACATCAGAAGAAAAGAGAAAAAGGCTGATGGTCTTGTGTAGGATTTCTGTTTCCTTTTTATGAGGCTGTTTTTAATAGTTTTATTCTGTAAAGATAAAAGGCTTGTTTTTGTTTATTGTTCATTTATATTTAAACAAACTGTTGCCGATAAATTTTATAAATATAAATCTACAGTAAGTTACTGGCAAACCAGCTGCAAAACTACAGCAATATTTTTTACAGTGCAAATATGGACCAGATTCCATTCTGAGAATCAGGAGGGCAGGAGAAGTCTTGTTAGAGAAAATTATTTATGCATCTGCGTATGAATGATGGACTACAAAGAAATAAATGAAATAATTGCAAATAACTCACTATTAACAGCTTATGAACTGTCAACTGTTAACACTTACTAACACAATACAGTAGTGCAGCATTTATCAGAAAATATGCATATAACTCAAATCCAGCTAACAAAACTGTTACGTAACTGCAACGTAATCTGGCGATTTATGTATGTATAGCTCTATCTATGTTACGTTGCCAGTTCGTAATGGCCATGTCATGCCAACATCATGGATCAATAGTTTTGTGCTGATCAGTTGGTGTTATTTAAAAAAAATATTATTCGTTTTCTATGGGCGGACATGCAGTAGATAATGTTACTTAACCGTAAAAAAAGCGTTTTTAGTATGAATAGTTCAGATGTATGCTACTACATTTGCTATGTTATTGTCATGTGACTACTCTTGCCATTCACATATTCTTTCCTATGTTTTCATGGGATGGTAAAGTGCTTATAATCTTTAAGAAGGTCATCCGGTATTATTTTGCCTTCTGTTTTATGAATACTGTGAATTCAGACAAAGCCAACAACTCTTTCACATACCGTTTTCATTTACTATATAGTAGAGAAGTACACATATTTGGATGCTGCCAGTGACTTCCAATATTTGCCACTTTGTTGTCCTAGTAACTGTAATGAGCATCGGTACTCTTAAGATGTTGTTACTTGTCAGACTGCATTGAGTTCAGGTCACTATGTTGCTGCAAGTCATTGATGGTGTGAGCAGGGTTAAGATGTCTGGTTTGTATCAAAGACTATAACCTTTCAGTGAATGCTTTGGTGATGTGCTGTTATTTATTATCAGCAACGTTTTAACTCCTTTACAGTGTAGTTTGGAGCCAAGTTCACATAATTGATGGGTGGTTTTTATAGCATTTTGATTGACACGAAGCTTAATGGTATCTACTCGCTGCAAGTGCACGGACATCCCAGATGCCAATATTGCTTTCCATGGTTGGTTTTCTTCTTAGGGGGAACTTTTGCCATAGATGCCCTTAGAAATTCACACAGGTCGATTGATACTTCTGGCCAAGCTCGAGGTTAGATCCAAATTACTAGATGGCTTCTTCATATAAAATGGTATCAGCTTAATGCATTAAAAAACAAATTTTTATTTTCTAGGTTTCCAACAAAGTGAGTGCAGGAAATTAGGAAAAACCAAAACAGTTTGGTTAATATCCAGAACAGCCTGCCTAGATGCTGATTAAATTTAAACATTGATGCAGTGGGTTGTATTTCTGATTACACGATGATTTACAATTAAAGGGGTGAATGCAAATTTACAAAAATTACATTCAATCAGTGCTGTTTCATTAAGTAGTTATGTAATGATGAGCAAAGATGACAAACAAATTCATGGATGGAGACTAAAAGTCAAACTTTGGATACAATCATGTTCATGCAGCATTAACTGGAAAACAACAGGACACTCTATAATGTCAATGATTTCACTGCTATGGGCCACAAAGGCGACCCATCATTGATTTCTCACAGCAGTTGTTTATGAGGCCGGCTATATTCTTCTTTCCATTGCTTGCAGACTGGTGTTAAGGATTTTTTGCATATTGAGATTAATGAACAGATTCTTAAAGGAATAGTCCGCTAAAATAAAAAGAAAAAAATGCTGGAAAATGTACTCACCATCGGATCCTCTGTAGTGAATGGGTGCCGTCAGAATGAGAGTCCAAACAGCTGATAAAAACATCACATTAATCCACACCACTCCAGTCCATCAGTAAACATCTGAAGCAAACAGCTGTCTGTTCATAAGAAACATGTCATTTTTAACTTCACACCTTTGCTTCCGACTGAAATATGAGTTCCTTCTCCATAATATTGTTTTAGGAAGTATTATTATGGATTATGGACTTATATCTAGGCATGATGGTTTGTTTCTTACATACATGCAGCTTTTCACACAAGACTGGATTCGTCTGGATTATTTTGATGTTTCGTTTTTTCAGCTGACGGCACCCATTATCTACATCCAAGATATAAATTCTCTACACATATTTATTTATACATAGTATTTTATCACTATGCATGCAAATCTCTCTAACCCAACAGGAAAACTAATGTAGACTGCATCTGCAATTATTTGGTTTATCATAGACATTTAAACCACACAGAAAATCCATTCTCAGAATGGTGTTGAACTGATCCTTATTAATGATGAAAGGGTTGTGTTGTGCTCTAATGAATGCTTGCACAGAGAGCTGCAGACAGTGAGCTATATTATCACGTTGTTCGCCCTCTGAATTCACCTTTATGCCCTCCGTCATAGCTCACATCTGGCGTGATGGAAATATAGCTGTGCCCCTTCAGCCCTCCACTGAGACACCTGCTGCTCTTTACAGCCGGAGCTTGACAGAGTCTTGTGCCGTGGCATCCCTTTGGCACCGGTGTCAGTGGAAACCTGCCCTGCTTCTGTGTGCAATTACAATCATTCTCTGACAAAAAAAATTAACCTCTGAAGTGTCCTTTTTCTGTCAAAGAATGCTTTGTTTTCACACTCTTTTAAAAAAGAACTTTCATTTTGCTTGTCTGTTGTCTGTTTAATATGACATAGTTGAAATATACAAGTCAAGTTAATTTTTAAAGTTGGAATATGCCATATAATATGTCAGGGTTATTATAGTTAACTAGAACCATAAAAAAAACGTTATATAAAATAACATATGTTAACTCAATTAGAAAAAAAAAAGAAAACCTTGAAAAACCTGAAAATGAGTGTAGCTTATTGTAAGTCAACAGGGCAATGGTGAACGTCCTGCTATAGAATCATTTGGTTTACACGTTTAAATTGATGCTTCCTCTGTGAAAGTGTCATTGAGAGTTGTAGTTTATTGTGTTTGAGCTGATAGGAGTGGAAGGAAAGAGAAGGTTGGCATGCTACATTAGACATAATGTCAGTGCCTCTTTATTTAGTGCCCTTAGCTCCTCTTCTTATCCCACTGACCTCTTGTATTTATTGCGTGAATGCATGTGTATATAGCAGTTATAAGCACTGCACATTGATAGCTAATTCCGTGCATGTTCATCACAGTTTGAATCTAGCCCGTGACACCATTTTCCCTTCTTTTTCATTTCATTTCTTGCATCTCTCTGTGCTTTGCTATCAGGTGGAAATGTTTTCAGTATTTAGCACAATAGACTGAGTTTTGCTGCCTGTAAATGCTGTTATTTATTTGCTATAATTTGTGGTTTGTTTGTATCATGGACAACTGGCTGTTACTGTCCATCATCATCCAAACACTGACATACTGATGATTTTTTTTGCTCTAGTTTTCTGGCAGACGTCCAGCACCAGCAGAGCATCAGTCTGGCCCATAGAACCCACTCGTTTCTGACATGTCTGTTCATATTGACACACTACCGTACGGCTCAGACCGTTTTGTAGTGTGCAGTAGTATATAACCAGAGCATATATGTTTATACATAATGAATATAAATAAATTAATCCTTTCTATGCATGCAAATGGGTTTGAATGAGTAAATAATGGTGTTCATGGGAAGGCTAATTAAATAGAAAGAAAACAGCTCACCCACATATATATCATGCTTCGTCATGTCAAAATAATACCTGAAATGAATTGAAAATACAATCTCTGAGGAGTGTTTCTATGGGAGAAGGTACATCTGTGTCTTTAACCATCATGAAATGCAGTGTTTACTGAGCTTTGATGACCATAAAAGTAAACAGCTAAATATCAATTCACTAAATAAATATAGATTTAAAGTGAAATATAATTGGTTTTATGAAATAGTAAATGAATTACACTGTTAATGTAAACATGGAAAATAAAATATTTGTCCTTTTTTTGGTAATGTTTAATGAAAGATATCAAAGCAATGTTTTTTTTTAAAAGAGTGATTACTTTGCCTCTTATTTGATCAGTTTTAGGATCAATTTGTAATGTATACACATAAAATGTAAAATTTATATGGTAAGTAAATTTAAAAGTAAACAAATGCTTATATACATATATTTTATTGTATGATTTAATAAATCAATATACATTTCTGAATACTGGATAGTATTCAAAAGATAAATTAAATTGAAAAATTATACACACATGCACACAAACGTTTTACCAAAAAACACTTTTATTTTTTACTTTTTTAAGTTTGTTTTATGTGTATTTTTTTACTTTTGTTTTCATAATTTAAGAAATACTGTAAATATATATATATATATATATATATATATATCTTAGTGCTGTGAAATTATTGTGATTAATCCAAAATATGAAAATATCCTAAATAATATATTGGTATACTGTGTAAGTTTATTATGTATATATTATGTATAAATAAACACAGTACAAACACATATATTATTTAAAGAAAAACTTAATTTCGGATGCAATTAATAGTTTTACAGCACTAATATATATATATATATATATAATAGTGTAAACACTGCTTAATTTTTTTGAAGCATCCAGACTAGCCAGTCAGCCTATGGTGTGAGTTTTGGGCGGAGCCAGTTATTTTTCCCCCCAATGGAAACCTGCTAATATTCCATTCATAAGATTCTTCATTTGATTCTTCAGCAGACTGTTACTCATCATGTGTTCATCCAACTGTATGCTCAATGCTGTTTTTGCTCTTTGTTTCCCCATTTCCAGTCTCCCAGTCTGCTTTTATCAGTTTAATGTCTTTCCTGTCTCTTTGCTTAGAATGCATTACTGTTGTGCTCGAAAACAGAGCGTCTGCTGTTCAGAATATGTTTGTGAGGGGATTTGAGCAAAGCGGACGGACAGATCTAGAGAACACAGAGGATAAAGGATAAAGTATTTGTGACAGAAAGAGAGAGAGGAGCACAAACTGGGACCGTATGGCTGATGATCATCTGACCATATGTATGAATCGCATTTTGTAAGCGCCACAGAAACCAAGCTATTTATATTACGCTGGTGGTCTCGACCAGACAGCGCCATTTACATAATGTAAAAATCTGTTCAGCTTTGGTTCGTGTCTTCTTTGATGGCTGAACCAGTTTTATGTTTGATGGCGTGGCAAAACGTGTCATTATGTGTGAATGTATTACATTCTGACCGTGGTATATATTCTTGTAGAGAAACCCCAGCTGATTTCATGTGTGGATGGTGCAGTTTCACGGCTCACACACGTACGCACAAGCGTACACACACACTTACACAAGCGTACATGCAAGGCTCCTGTTATCTCAGGCAGTAATTCGGCCCCATTTCTTTTACCATCTCGATCGTCAGGAGCGGAAAGGCAGACCCGGAGAAGAAATGGATGGGAAAAAAATGGAGAAAGATAACCACAATGGATGGAAAAAGGAGTACGAAGGTGACGATTATTAAGAATGCTAGGCACGGCAGAGAGAAAGATGGAGAGAGAGGTAGATAGCAGCGCATATGAGAGAACAGTAGTACTGAATAAATCACTCAGGAACAGGAACAGGAGATTCACGGCAGCTACTGTATGCATTGGCTTGTGTGTTTATGTGTGCTATTGATTGACATTTTTGACAACCGCTATCCAACAAGAAACACAATCATATATCTCACAATCGTAATTTCTTAGAAATCAACTTTTTAATTTTTAATAGAAAACAAAAATCTTTAGAAAATTGTATTTCTCGTAATTGTCATAATTTGACATAGTTCTTCAAATTTCTTTAATTATATAGTTTTTCACAATTCAACAACACAAATATGACTACCTTCTTGTAACTTTTTAGGCAAAAATAATTAATCGTGTAACTTTTTACAATTACTTTTAATTACTGTAATTACTTTTAGCAATTTGACAGTTAACTATTTCTGCAAATTGTGATTATTTTTATATTTCACAATTGTAAATATTTATTAAGTCAAATATAAGTTTGACTTAATATCTCACAGTTGCAATATAGCCTATTTCTCATAATTATTAGGCAGAAAAATCCCAATTCTTGTAAAATAGTTTTATATCTGACTAATGTAACTTACATTTGGACTTGATTTCTCAATTGTAAGAATCCCAAATTGCAAGTGTTTCTTGAAAGCGCCTTGTGTGTGAGGGAGCTCTCGCAATCAGTAATAATTTCTCACAATGTGACATACAATTTCAGCTTTATTTAAAAATAATAACCAAACTTTGTGAAAATTGAAACTATTTCTTCAAATTGCATTTTGTTTTGCTTTATATCTCACAATGGTATCTTTATTTCTTACAATTTGATATCTCACAGTTGCAACGTATCTTATTGATCAGGCAAGAAAAAAAAAATCAAGCGTTATTTCTTGTATTTAGGAAGAAAATATGTGCAATCATAAATTGCAACTGTTTCTTGAAATTGAAATTGTTATATCTCACAGCTGTAACCATTTTTTTCACAAAGTTGCAATGTTATTTCTTTTACGCCGGCATGACCGGCGTCCTCAGGGAGTTAACTAGGTAAAAATAATAACTAATTTTGTGAATTGTTTTTACAATTGTGATTCTGTAGTGTTATTTATCACAGTTGTAGCTCCATTACACTTGATTTAACATCTACAGTTGCAACTTTATTTCTCTTGTAACATCTAAATTTATTTGTTGTATCAGTCCATTTCCATTTAATTCGTTCATTCTAATTAAATCCTAGATCACTGCACAAACTATTATTTAATGCACAAAACTGATTATAATTAAATAAATTCCAGTGAATGTGAGTTAGTGCTATGAGACTCATCATTTGGTTTTCATGTTCTCTCATATGCCTTGAGTAAAATATAAAAACCCAGAGTGCGTCAGCGTGTTCGGTGATGATTAGCTTTAACCAGGGGGCATCTATTTGCTATAATCTCTTAATGGCCAGTGCATTGGCGTATGGAATAATTCCATATGCAAAATACTTGAGAACCACTGAACGCGCACTCAGTGTGTTTTTTCCATACATTTGCATGTTTCCAGGAGAGTGGTCTGCATAGAAATGTGGCAGTAGTTACTGTGTTCAAATTCGTGTCTTTGAGAAAGATAACCAAATAGCTGTCTGTTCAAATGATCATCTGTCGGTTCCTGTCTGTGTCTGTCATCTTCTCTTTTAAATCTAATCTTGCGTTCTAATGCATTATAATTGTAGGAAACAGGGTTGAATGTATATGTCGGTTACACTTAAATGGTTGTGTATTCTGTGCTATTTTTCAGACGCTGGTTTATAAACACTTGCAGATGGCATGTCAAGTTAAAAACAGTTCCACTCTCGACTAGTCCATTTTGAAAATGTGTATTTTTGCACATCCCTAGTGGTAACTCTATCATGACATTTTTTGTTAATTGTCTATTAATTCCAAAACTCACTCCAGCAACGTTGCTTGCACTCTCCCTTCCTCTACTTTTTCTGTCTCAGTGCATCAAAGAGCCAATTTGAAGTGTCTTTTTCGGTATGGCAGCCGCTGCCTCGGTGTCTGTGAAACTGGCAAGACCAACCCAGGCAGACAACATGGCTGGCACCGTATGCCAACAGACGAGAGCAGCATGCTCTGCAGAAGGACAGATAATGAATTTTATTGTCCAGCATGGTGTTTTGTGTCCTTACTATTACTTTAAGCAAATAAAAAACATTCCGGTGATTAAAGTGATGCCAAAAAATAGCAGCTTAATTGTTCTCATCATGGGAAGGCATACTGAGAATTGTGCCACTGACCTTTTTTATGTTAACAAGAAGCTTCAAAATTTAAAGTGCCCCTATTATGGGTTATGAAAGGTTCACATTTTGGTTTTGGGAGTCCCAAACAACAGGTTGACATGCATGCAAGATCAAAAAAACACTTATTTTTTTTTACCTTATTTATTCAACGATTAATTTTTACAAACTACTGGTGATTTTATTAAAAAAGTGCTTGTGGGCACACCTAGTGGCAAAGAGTGAATTTGCATTTACATTCAGACCAACCTGATCTCAAGGCAGTTCGTACATATTTTACAAGGTGGCTAATTCGTATGAATTCATACGATTTATTCTAAATCGTACGTATTTTACGAGTTGCCAATTCGTATGAATTTGTACGAATGACCTACACCTCATATCGTATGAGTGAGGTTGCACGAATTAGCATGAATTGGAATGAATTTGGCACCTCGTACTAATCCGTACAAATTGGTTGTGAGACTGTGTTTTTCAGACCAATACGAAAATCAAGTTTTCCTAAGTCTGTGCTGGCAACAAGTGGGCGGGCAATATGCTCATGTTTCAACATGAAACGGCTTGGGACTCGTTTAAAAAACGACTCGTTTCAATGATTCAGGGTTGACTCTTTCTTTTTAAGAGATAATAACTTTACACAGTTTGCACTTTCAGATTTAAAATTTGTAAGATGTTTAATTCACACACTGCGTGAAAGCTCATTTAAAAAAAAAAAAATCATAATTGCAGCACATTAAAGACGCAGTTAAGGACAATTAAATATATGTTAAACTGTTTTAATTACGCTGTTGGTTATCAAAGATGGAGATTTTAGTCTCATGCTTCTCATGCTGTTTTTTATATGCACTCATTTTCAGAAATTCAATTGAAATTGATTCCCAAACTGACTCATACATTTTTCCAAACTCCTTGTTTGCATGACACTAATCTGCAGTGACTGGTCAGATCGGCCTCATTTACATTTCATCTTGCCTGTAATGCTTGATAAAGCAGTGTTTACGAGTGCAGTGCTGCTTTGTGGACAGCGTTACCAGGAAAACCGCTATTTTTACTGCTCTAAATGCAGCACCCCTAGTGGCAAAGAATAAATTAGTATTTTCATTCAGACCAATTTGTTCCAAACCTGTATGAGTTTCTTTCTTTAAAACAAAAGCAAGTAACCCTAAGCCAAACCCAAATCCTAACTCAACTTATAGTAGGCGCATTACTTAAATGTACTGCGACAAGGGTATAATTATTATCACCATCATCAACATCATTATTATTAGCCTATTATATTTTTTATAGCTGTTTGTTTTTTTTCCCTTCATTTCGATCTATTTACATAACGTTCTGACTTTATAATATTCAACAATATATAGCCTAACATAAATAAATGTAATACAATGTAGCCTAATAAAGCTTTGATTATGCCAACTGGAATTTAAAATGCAGTTTAAAGATTGAATTTAATATATTTCATTTTATTTCTGCAAACTAATAATTATTAATATAGCCTAATGCCTAGTGCAGCCGTTGAATCATCTGTTTCGTTGAGGAATTAATCATTCACGCATTTTCATTTGCAAATGAAAACACAGCGCGCTTATTTATCATCACGCACAGGCATAAATAGTCTACAATCATGAAGTATACTAGCAATAATTATACATAACGTTAATTAGGTATACACCTATACTCTCGAAATAAATGTATGAAATAAATATAAAATAAAGCCTTAACAAGTTAACATAATAATAATAAAGAAGAATATGCAAATATTAAATTAAATGTTTAATGTAATGACATTTTTGTTTTTAAACATCTCTGATAATAAACCCATGGCCACAAAAAATACATGGCCACGAGCCAATCAACATAGCATCTGGAGGCCACGACATAAGGATGTCATTACCTCGACAAAAACGATCTCGTGGCCACCACATAATATCACGTTCCCTCGAGTTAATATTACCAGTTAATAAAACTAAATGAACCGAAGACGCGAATGGTGCATAAATTATTAATCATTTTGGGGTGAACTATCCCTTTAAGCACATCCGTACACTAAAAACATTTTGAAGTAGAAAGACTGAAATAGTTTTTTTGTTTGTAAACTGCACTCCAAAAAGCTTTTTTATTTACAGCTTTGAAAAACGGACATAAAGGACATAAGAAGTAAAAACACATTTGAGATCTTGTGACTAAAAATGGTGTGTGTTTTTGTGTTTAATGCCTGCTTCTTCACTTGTGTTGCTGTACTATGACTGCGATTGTTACTTTTTCGAAACAATTGAGAGACATGCTGCAATAATTTTTCTTGTCACAGATGCTGTCAATGTTGTTTAACTGCTGTTGAACCCGTAACATTCCTTTTAATAGGTTAACAGAGGCATTTTATGGTGATCACGACACCATCATCTCCCCAGGCGGTGTTGTCTCAGATGAGCAATGAGTAAATATTGCTTTGAATGAAATCTGTCATGTTATTTAGAGCTGCTCATTTAGGAACAAACCCTGGAACAAACACGATTTTGAAATATTTCGGGGGTCACATTTCCTGTCACTTTAATAACTCTTTGTCATCTGTTTTCTTTCTGGTTAATGGAAATACTTAGTGAAAGACAAAAAAAAAAAGACTGACTTTTTTGTGAGCTATATTTATATTTAATTATAGATTTAATTATAGAATTATTTTCACTCAGAAATTGCTGGTAAGTATCACAAACAATTACAAGTAACACATTTGCTAAATTTATTTTAAATAATTTTACCTAAAAAAATATACTCCAGCGATCTTTGTTTTATTTATATGCTGGAAAAATCTTTATTTTACATTGAAGTACAGTACACTTAAAAACATTGACATTTTATTATTGCTAATCAATTTTAGAAATAATTACAAAGAAATGAACACTCAATTAAACAACATTTTGAAGTGGAAAGCCTCAAATGGCATTTTCTGGTTTAACATGCTACAATAATCTTTGTTTTATTTACAACTTTGAAAAATATATTCACAGGATCGCATTATGTTGCGTGTGAGTAGCATCTAGTTATCATTTTGGCTGAAAAGGGTTGTTTTGCATTTTGATAACGTTTTGTGTAAAAAATGTCTTCACATTTGGCAGCCTGATCAAATACGGAGTCAAGAAAAACTGTTAAAGCGATATTACTTTCATTTGTCACAGTGGTAATGGGAAGGTCAAGTTAAGAGCATTGCTTTGTGGGATACAGTATTATGCCACTGCATATTGTGCTTTGGAGTGTATAGTTTCCATACTGCAGTATGGTAGTATGCGACTGCAAACTGCACAAACTGCGCAGACTTTCTGACTGAGCTCCTAGGTAACTGATGAATCTGCTGGTTTCATGTTTCCATTTCTTAATAAATAGCCTCATTCTCTTTTGAGTACGTCTCTGTTGTTCACGGCTCAATAACTCTGTGCCTGCTTCCTCTGTACCTTCCTCTCTTTGTCATTTTCTTTCATTATATGTGAACATTTCTATCTCCTCTTCTCCCTTCGTCCTAAATCTTTTTAATTCCAAACCTTGCCAAGAAACCCGCAGCCAAATTTCATTAGCGGCAGCATTTGCATTTTCCGTCAGCGCGTTACCATAATGCTGATTTTTAGCTGAGTTAGTGTCCGCCGGTTTTAGAGGGTTCATTTTTAAACTCTCTCCCTTGATGACTAATACTTCTTTTTTTTTTTTTTTTTTGAAGTGTTATCTGTCAAACGTTTTTGCCGGGCTCAATTTGGAGATTGTCCTTGCGGCATTAGCACGGTAGCACGCTAATGTAGTGGAGTGAGGGAAGATAGCACTAGTGAGTGAGAAAAAATAACCTCTACATCAGCAGAGATCCTCGGCGAGAGATAGCTTAAAATTGCCCTTGGCCTTTTAGCTCCAGCAGAAGAACGTGGTGTTTTATAGAAAGCCTTTGAAGGTGATAAGAAGACTGGCACCTGGAAGACGATATGTATCTGTTAGCGAACTCTTCAAGTGCAGAATTTAAGTGAGAGATTACACTTCACCTGACTGGATGGAATTAAATCTGGAATTAATGCCTAGTGCATTTTAAGTGTTTGCTCAGTTTTCAGTTTCAGTACAGCTTAAGTCAGTGCAGTAATGTGTTCTCGAATTTAGGAAATGTGCAAAAAGGCATTTTAAAGATATACTAGCTCATGATGTGAGATGCTGAAAAAAGCAATGAAACGAGATTCATCGTTTTTTCTTTAATCCTTCTCAATTTTTTTTTCTTTTTGAATATATTTTAAAATGTATTACGCACGGTTGAATTTTCAACAGCATTACTTCTGATATGCTGATTTGATGCTTATTATTATTATTAGCCTCAGTGTTTTTAATGGTTATGTAATTGTATATATATATATTTAATAGTATATATACGTGTATGTATATGTATATAAGTGTGTGTGTGCGACCATGGACAACAAAACCAGTCATAAGTGTAAATTTTCCAAAATTAAGATTTATATATGATCTGAAAGCTGAATAAATAAGATTCCCATAGGTGTATGATTTGGATGAATAGGGCAATATGTATATAAAATAAACGTATGAAATATAATATAGGGATATATTTCATACAACTATATGAAAATTTGAAACTATATGAATATCTGGAATCTGAGGGTACAGAAAAATCGAAATGCTTAGAAAATCACCTTTAAAGTTGTCCAAATGAAGATCTTATGAATGCATATTACTAATCAAAAATTAAGTTTTAATATATTTTCGGTAAGAAATTGACTAAATACCTTCATGGAACATGATTTTTTTATCTTTCTATCCTAAGGATAGGATTTTCTCTTTCTTTCTATCCTAAGGATTTTTGGCAAAAAAAAAGTAAATAATTTTGACCCATACTATGTATTTTTGGTTATTGCTACAAATACCAGACTTAAGACTGGTTTTGTGGTCCAGGGCACATATGTGTGTGTGTTATTTTAGTTAAATAAAACAGTAAAAACATGTATGTTTTTAACAAGTATGTGTGTGTACTGTCTATATCTATATGTATATGTAAATACACATACATTTACATATTTAACAAATATATGTAATATATGTATTTAAAAATAATATTTTTATGTAATATAATTAATCTATCTGTTTGTCTATCTATCTATTTATAAATTTCTTAAATATGTACATGAATGCGTTTATATTTTTTTAATTGCAAATGTTTTTTTTTGCATAATATACAGTATATATATATGTGTGTGTCCTGTGTGTATTAATCAATCACTTTTATATATATAGCGCATTTAACAATACAGATTGTAGCAAAGCACGGAACATTATCAAATAAAAGAACAGAGTCCAGAGTGATGGTAATGTATAATGATGAGATTAAACTGTTTATTTATCAAATGCAGAGGCGGTCTCTGTAATCAAAATGACATTAATCACTAGAAATTAGGTGCCCCTATATTAATGTATATATATATATATATATATATATATATATATAACTATACCCTTTTAAAGTGTATTTACATGTCTATATTTATTTTCTTATGATTTATATTATAAATATGTATATTTAACATATAAACATAACCTATTCTTGTAAATATTTACATATTCAGCTCAATATACTTACAAATATTCACAGTACAGGCACATATATTATGTGGAAAAAAGTTTAAATTGAACATGGAAGATATAAAAATAAAACTATGAATAAAAATTAGTATCTCAATTATACTACAGTACAGTAACACTTGTGCATCAACATCAAGACAGTCAGTCATGACCCATCACTAATTTTACATGCCCTTCTTATCAATATAGTGAAGTGCTGTTGATATTTCATCCACATAAGCGAGCAAATAAGCAGAACTATTTATATATAATATATACAGTATATATATCTATATATACAGGTCCTTCTAAAAAAAATTAGCATATTGTGATAAAGTTCATTATTTTCTGTAATTTACTGATAAACATAAGACTTTCATATATTTTAGATTCATTGCACACAACTGAAATAGTTCAAGCCTTTTATTGTTTTAATATTGATATCGAGACATTTTTAGCTTTTCCAGTTCGTTAGCAGTGGAATCTGCACGTAACCTTCTCAACCTCCCCACGGCCCGTATGAGGGGCGACAGAGTTGCTTTCAGTGGTGCTGAAACAAGTGGCTGAGGGCGGAGCGCATGAAGTTTTTCTGAACTAACGCATGCGGACAAGAATTTTCAATACGATATATCGATACCAATATGGATATAATTGAAGGGAAACACAGCCTTGTGTAGACCGTGGAGATGTTTTTGCCACACCTCTGGAGAAGGAGACCAGAGGAAGCACAGCTGGAGCTACTCCGCTCTAGACCGACTGCGGGGCATTGAGGACTCGGGATACACACATTGAAGGGAACACTGAGATGTTTAAGCGCGGGTTCCGTGGAAGTGGCGCAGCAACTGCTGTCCTGATCGAGGACGCGAGAAGACACGGCCTCTAAGCGGAGGTCGTAAAACCTGGCAAAGGTGTTGGGTGTTGCCATGAGGCGCCATGAGCCAGCGCATGGGACGAGGCCATACTCCTTGTTGAGTGAGCTCTCAAATGGCACTTTGTGGCAAGTCAAGCCACTTTTGAACCAGAAATAGCGGCAGAAGCGCCTGACCTGTGCTACAGAGAAGCAGCACTGGACTGTTGCAATTTTGCATGTCATTTGGAAATCAAGGTGCCAGAGTCTGGAGAAAAACCTGGGGAGAGGGAAATGCCAAACTGCCTGAAGTCCAGTGTCAAGTACCCACAGTCAGTGATGGTCTGGTTTTGGTCCACTGTGTTTTATCAAGGGCAGGGTCAATGCAGCTAGCTATCAGGAGATTTTGGAGCACATCATGGTATTACTGTGCTCAATTGGCCTGCCAACTCTCCTGACCTGAACCCCATAGAGAATCTGTGGGATATTGTTAAGAGAAAGTTGAGAGACACAAGACCCAACACTCTGGATGAGCTTAAGGCCGCTATCGAAGCATCCTGGGCCTCCAT
>JAUMHI010000064.1:16608399-16634258 GCA_032359435.1 Enteromius unitaeniatus
TATATGAAAGTCTAATGTTTATCAGTACATTACAGAAAATAATGAACTTTATCACAATATGCTAATTTTTTGAGAAGAACCTGTATATATATAGTGTTTGGAGTACCGCATTACAAAAGTAATACATTACAGTAATATATTACTTTTTGCTGTAACGCAGTAGTGTAAGACATTACTAATCAAGTTTCAGTAATATTTTACTTGGTACATGTTCAGCAATACTTGTGTTACAACGCACTTTTAGGCAAAATTTTTATAGTTCAAAAAACAGTAAAACACAAGATATTAATGTATATAAAATGGCGCATGTTCTTTCTCAATTATTATCCATGTGTGGTGTACAGGTTTGTAAATAAATGCTAAAGAACAGCTTCTAATATATATTTGTAGAGCGATTCATTTAATTCATCTCGCTCTCGCTGGCGTAACCTTGTATGTGTGACGTGGTTAAGTGAAAGTGTATTTAGGGCAGATTTTATAGAAGTGTTGCGAGGCTACTGGTCCAACAGTGGAAACGTGACATGATTTCGTCCTCGGTGTTCCAGGTCTGTCTGGCTCGCACTGGCCAGTGGCCCGAACTCATTTTTTTCCTTCTACCAAAACAGCTTATGTTGTTTCATCTAATAAAACAGTTCAATTTTGTGCGTAATGGCAAAAGATTATTTAAGGTGCATCAGAGGAAATGGCGAGTCAGGTAATTTATCTTTGTGACATGGACTCAGAAAACACTAAATAATTTAAATATCTTCCTATTATTTTCCTTGTACATATTCCTGGTAATTAGGCTACTTTTGCTGATGCTGTGACGAGCTTTAGTCTTCAGTTCCACTGACAGCACACTATGTAGTTTTTTTGGTAAAAGTAACTCAAAAGTAATACAGGAGTCATGTAACGCATTACAATTTTGAATCAGTAATATTGTAATGTAAGGCATTACTTTTAAATAACAGTAAATAGTAATATATAATATATTACCATTGGGAAGCAACTTGCACAACACTGTTTATATATTATACACTGAATTTCAAAGCACAAGTAGCTTCATTACTTCTAGACCTTGGTATACTGCAGCGGCTTAAAAACAGTGAGAGATGACATTGCTTGGGATTTAATTACAGATAAATAATTCTTTCTTATAGTCATTCGGCCTTGTGTGCTTTTTTGACATTCCTTTTTTAATTAGTAAGTGTGTATTCATTTATATTCTTCTCAGAGTAGCACATTAGCTCAATTTTTTGTTAATTGCAGGTCAGTGTGTGTTGAAATGTCTGATGTCTTCTAAGCACATTACATAGAAAAAAGCCCTCAAAGCGGCAAAGAGAGCCGTAGCATGAGATCAAGACATACTGACGGATATTTTCCACTGTTTACAGTAGCTTGGCTTTTCCAATATTATCTGCTTCACAGTCCACAGTCTAAGCTCATTTTCTGGTCAATAGAAGGAAGCAAGGTCACTGAAGTTTGTTCCGTCTGTGTCCTCATGCTAAGGCAGTCATATGCACATCCGCTACTCACTTTATCAGCCTGTGGTTTCTTCACTATCTGCTCCTGTCCTGCGTGATATCTACAGCTGCTACCGGCCTGCTCCTGCTGCATACTGTATGAGTGACTGATGAGGGAATATGGCCATGACATTTCCATGACTGATGTGTACGAGATTTTTTTTTGTGAATCATGTTCACTAGTCAGAATTCTGTATTAAATTTCGTAAAGGATGTACATTTGAAAGACCTTTATATAATCGTCTATATAGGGTGCATTTATTTGTTCAAAAATACAGTCACATTTCAGGATTCTTTGATAAACTGAAAGTTCAAATGAACAACATTTATTTAAAGGGGACATATGATGCGATTTCAGGTTTTCCTTTCTCTTTGGAGTGTCACAAGCTGTTAGTGCTTGTGGGTTTAATTCAAACACCGCCTAAATGTTTACACAAAGAAAGAAGGCAGAGCTATTATTCTCGCTGTAGTGTTGCTGCAGGTGCCATGTTCAGGAGACGCTGTGTGACATTGTGACACTAGTCACTAGTTTGTTTGTGCTTCTAAAAGAGGACACAATTTACATTTACAACACTTTTCCAGAACAGTTCAACCCAAATATTAGAGTGTGTTCAGTGCATTTACAGAGGACAAACTCCTAAAACCTGGATAATGTTCTAATAACATACAGGTTTTAGTTTCTGAATCAAGCAGTGTTTTCTGTTGAGTGTCCTTGTTGGGTGTAATGAGTTAAGCATGACAACATTTTGCTTATTAGTGTGTTTCATTATGCTTCCTCTGTGCATTACAGTCCTCCTTGGTCAAGCTGCTCAAACAAACATACAGTAATGTTGTAAACACAACAACGCCAATGTGTTTCTGCTTTCCTGGGACACATTTTAACCTTCAAACACATCAGTTCTGATAGTAAACTGTATTCCAAAATTAGGTAAAAAAACACTATTTCACTAGTTCCCACTTCCTCTGCGATAAAATATAGCTTGTTTGGCAAACTGTCCGGGGACAGGCAGGGAGCCCGGCGGCCTCCGAGCCCTAGGAGGTTTAACCCCCTAGGAGGCTAGGGTTAACAGATGCTTGGAGCCCAGCCTGATCCCTGCGTGCCCCCCGGAGGAAGTGGAGAACTTGGCAAAACGAGGGACCCTTTGCGAGGGTCTGCTTCAGCTCAGGTGGTGGATGGGGAGGTGGAGGAAGACAAAAACGCAGATGCCAAGGATAGGAAGTGAGCGGAAGAGAGGAGATTCGCGGGGTAATCAGTAATAAGGAGATTGGTGGCAGCTGCGATTGTTGGTGCATGGTCCTCCTGAAATTCGATTAATTGCTTAATCGTCATTTCGTATTCTTTTGGTATCCCACCCACTCCTTTTTAGAATGAATTTGATCATTACACAGTAGGTGAAAAGAGTTTCTCCACCAGTGCAGATGGAAGAAGTCTCCTCTTTGAGAGATGTTAACTGTTCTGCATGTCTTTAAATATCAGTGCTGTTTTTGAGCAAACGATCCCTTCGATTGCCAGACTTTCTCAGATTGCCCAATTAGTCTTTAAAAATTAACGAAGGAAAAACTTGCTCAGATGTTGTTTACCACCCTTCTTGGAATTTTTATTATGGCTCTACGCCCAGGTTTTCCTTTTCCAAGTCTCTGGAGCAGCAGGAGGAATCCCTTTTAAATCCTCATTAAGCTGTTTTCCCTATAACTATGGCACAGCTGATTGAGAATTAATTTGCCTCATCTTCAATTTACTTGATCGCGGTTGGCTGCTCACCCGGCTCGATTTTCCACGTTGATCTCCGTGCTAAGAGGCTGGAAGGACGTGCAGTGCAGGGTAATTACTATATAGGTTAAGAGCAAGGAGACTCCTTTATTTGTAAAGGTTGTTTTTGTGAGAAACTTTGGGGACCGGCTCAACACGCAGGCTTATATTAAAGAGCCCCTATAATGGATTTTTAATCTTGACCTTTCATGCAGTGTGTAACAGCTCTAAGTGAATGAAAACATCCTGTAAAGTTTTAAATCTGAAAGTGCACCTTACATAAAGTTATTGTCTCTCAAAAGAAAGAGTCGACTTTGAATCATTAAAACTAGTAATTTTTAAAACGTATCCCAACCGTTAGAATATTGCCCGCCCACTTGTTGTGCATGCAGACCTGGGAAAACTTGATTTTTACATTGGTCTGAATGAAAATGCAAATTCAGTCTTCACCACTCGGGGCCACTTTGGAGCATTTAAAGCTCAAAACACTGAAATCGATCGATCGCTGGGGGGGTTTGGAAAAATGAAGTGTTGCATGCATGAAACCTTGCATGCATGTCAAGTTGTTGCTTGGAACTCCCAAAACCAAAATATGAACCTTTCATCACTTTAATATCTATTATTTTCCATTATTATTATTATTATTATATGTTTTCACTGATGACGGATGCTCCTTAAAACCACTCTGGCATCACAAATTCATTTGTTTGGTCAACAATCCTGGCATCTTCACAGGTAAAAGGTGCAGGTAATTTCACCGTTTGCAAAGCTCCCTCTGAAATTCGTCTGTTACCGGCCGAATGACAGAAACACTCTCTGGAAACCTAGGCAACATGCTTTCATAGCCCTGTCAAACCAATCAAATGTCTCGCGCAGCGCTGTAGAAAATGGCAAGAGGAGTGCAGATGATTTGAGAGCTCCCGGTGTGATATTCAGTGTAGACCTGGTTTCGACAGTTTCACAATAATGGCGTACTGTGTGCTTGCCAAACCGGTCTTATCTGGGCTAAAAGAAGCTAGAGGCGAGATTGATCAGGAATCAATACGAGACCACTTGTCCACTTGTAGAGTTGCTATCATCATTCGGATTTAGTTGTACATTTGGGTTACTCTGGATGATCCTGTGAATAGAAAACATCTTACGCAACAAGCTAAGCAGCATGCAGAGAGGTGGTTCTGAACATTTTCATTTGCCTGATGCGAGTGTTTTTGAACTTTTTAATAAGTACAATATTTATACTGTCTTAGAAAAGAACCCTGTGTGAAATTAAAAAGACTAAACGCTGCTTCCAAACGTGAATAGTTGACTTTTTTCTTATTTGAAGTTGTACTAAAACCAAAACAACAGTATCTGGAAGGCATTTATTATTTTATGCTGACAACAAATTATGCTCTACTTGTTTTTTTTGTTTTTTTTTCTTTTGGAGTACTGTTAGCTGCATAACCCTGAATGCTAACGTTTCCAGTTTAGTTCAGCTTTATTGTTATAGTGCATTTCACAAACAAAAAAAAAGATCAAAGAATGTCTGGGACCAAGAGAAAAGTTCTTAGAAAGCATGATTTCTAAAACGACTGAAAGTGACACTGAAGACTGGAGTAATGATGCTTTGTATCGCAGGAATAAATTACATTTTAAAATATATTCACATAGAAAACAATTGTTTTAAATTGAAATAATATTTCACAATATTACATTTTTTTCTGGATTTGTAATCTAACAAATGCAGCATTGATGAACAGAAGAAACATCTTTAAAAACCATTAAATATCTTACTGACCCCAAATTTTTAAACGGTAAAATTCAATTAAATATAACATTAAAAATTTTATGTTCTGGCTCAATAAAATATTATATATATATATATATATATATATTTTTTTTTTTTAAATTTATTTTTTTTATTAAGAAATGTGTATTTTATTTAACAAGGATCCATTTACCCTCGAAAACTGTAAAATCTTTCAGACTCCAAACTTCTGAGTAATTGTGAATATTCAAATAACTTGCTAATATAAGCTTTGACAGCCTTTAAAAATATAATTAAGCTAAGTGACTAGACAAGCTCACCTTTGTGCAATTTAAATCTGACCTCAGTTGTTTTTATTGGCATAGTAGGGTTCATCCTTAACAGCCGTTCTGTCTTGCGCTCGACTGTGTCATATCATTTCACCCTCGCCAGGGCTGAAACAGCACCAAGCGAGAGCTTAGCGCCACATGATTACGAGGAACTCATGGCAGTTTTTTGTGTGTGTGTACGTCGAAGCTGCCTCAAGAGAGGCCTGCTCTTGCGTTTGGTGGTTATATTCCCATCTAATGTTTGTTTGTTTCTTTAACAAGTCGTCAGAGGCAGACCGGGCAAGCGGCGATAAGGAAGAACGGCAAATCTCACCAGGCTCATGCTAGGTTTGCTTTAATTAGCGTGTGTCTCTGGCTGTATGCAGACACAGAGGATCCCTGGTGTGTGTTTGTGTGTGACGATGATGGAGAAGGGAGGATTTTTCATTTTTTATACATCCACGGTTCAGTGTTTCACAAGCAGCAGCGACGCATCTCCTTCATCCACGTGTCCGCCCTCTGCTTTCGCTCAGTGCCGCTAATGAGAGCGGATTATGGGGATGTGAGATGAAAGGCCTGTCATTTTTCTTCTGATGAGAGAACAAGTGTGTGTGTGTGTGTGTGTGTTGAAGGTTTAATAGGTGATCCCAGTGCACCCAGACTGTTTTATGTTTACAGGAGCAAAAGGAAAGCTGATAGCTTCAACCTATTTGCAGGTAACGCCATTAAACATGCCCTCGCCCCCTGATTTGGGCTTGAGTCTGCATGGATGCTAAGCACAGGGTTTTTTCATGGGATCTTCAGTATGGTAAATCATCCCTGTGGCTTTTTCCGTGGTTGGGAAATCTTTTTTCTTTGAAGTGAAGAAGCAAGGCAACGCTGTCGGCAGATGCACGTCTGTCTGAGCGCCAGCCTCCAGCTCTATGCGATTTTTATTTTGTGTTTTTAATAGTCTTTAAATAACATTCTGAATACATTTTTCACAGTTTCGCTTAAGCAGCCCAGAAGAGATGAAACCTGTTTTGCGATGAAAGTGAAGAAAGACTCTTTTAAGACTCTTAGAAACTCCTTCTGGAGAGGAAGTAGAATGGAAAATCATATTTTATCAATGTGTTTTTGTCATGTTTTTCAAGAACAAGATCTAAACAGCCTGAAAACAAGATCAATTGAGAAGTGTTTTTGAGAGTGAATTACTAATAGTTGTTTTTCATACTCCTTTGGCCAACTGTGTTTCTCTTGTTTTAAGCATCTACTGAACTGAGCTGAGTGAGGCTTATGAGGAAGAAAATATTTTGCTGCTGGGATGAGAAAAATAAACTTAATTCAAAATGCATCCCATTAAAACATCCTCATAACTTATGCAGTTTTCCTTAGCAACTAATTGAATCTTGCTTAAATGTTGTCTAGTTATTGTTACTGGAAAAAAACAACAGCAAGCAAAATGTGTATGCGTATATTATTATTTGATTTGATGCATAAAAAATACGGTAACAGCTTTTTCGGTTTTACGGTTTACAGTTAAATACTGTTAATATATCAACCTATTAAATTATTAACATCTGTTTTGTATCTTTAAAATACACTGATAACCACCATATGCAGGTGGTGATGAAAAAGTCACATGATGATCCAAAGCCCATCACTAGCGGCTTTTAAATATGAAGGTATATACTGTAGGTGCTCAGTGTCATTCACACAAACACTCATTAAACTGAAATATGCAATAAACATTAATTTAACAACATTAAATGTTTTTCCCTGTAAATTGTACAGGAATTTACCATAAACACCTTCCATTGTCATTTTTCACAGTATATATGTTTTTTTCAATTTTAACACAATTTTTAGCACGGCGCAAGAACACGCAGGGGTGGCCAAAATGATTACACTATTATATTCAACAGAATGTCCATGTCTAAACATAAATTTTGCCATTTATTGTAATATTACAGTGAGATTTTTGTTTGCACAAGGAGTATGACAACAGCTGGTGCTCTACACAGAGATCTGAACTGATCATCATCCAGTTGATAGAATTGATATATATATATATATATTAGGGGTGTAATGGTTCACAAAAATCACGGGGTTCGGTTCGATATGATACAGTAGTGTCACGGTTTGGTATGTTTTCGATACGGCAAAATAAAAAAAGAATTTCTCAGATTTTTTTCTTCCCACATTTTTATTTATTAAAACTAACATAATATGACCTTGTTTTTTCCCCCCTTTTCTTTTACTTTGAACAACAATGGAGCTATACTTCACATATAATGGTATTAAAACAATAAATAAAACATAGCAATTAATAAAAACTATATATAGACTAAAACTAAATCTAAACTAAAAACAAAATAAAAACAAAGACATATAACATAAACTGTCATAGTATATCAATGATATTGAAAAAAACAAAAAAAAAACATAATATAGGATATAAAAAACATTTAAAAACATTCACGCAAAACAAACAAAAAAAGCAATAATGAAATTAAAGTAAAAACAAAAAATTATACAAATGAAAATCAAACTCTTAAGAAAAATATATCAGTGATATTAAAAGAGCCGTCTTCTGCTGCTGGCTCTTTATGTAGGTCTTTAACCTTGAGCTGTCCCCAGGAGAACAGAGAGCTTCACTTCCTGTGCTATTTGCACAAATCTCATTGAGGCCAGACTTTGAGATGGCATCTGAGTCCGAGCTCGAGGGTCACCCCCTGTGATTCCTTCCCTGTGAAGTTCATTGCCATGCTTAGATTTCCAGATATCTCCACCTTCTGCCTTCAGCTCTGCTTCCCCTGATGATGTGAGTTACACTCAGATGCTTGAAGACACCAGAACCGGATGGATTTCACAAAGATCTGTCAACATGATTGACGGCATAGTATTGCAAAATATTATATTTTTAAAATGTGCCACCGCTACAAAACTAAATGCAATTTCATGATATCTTTTTTGAAAACAAGCATAGCAAGCAGTGTCTTACTGGTTTTAATGCTTTTTTTAGACATATTTACCTGAAAAGTTTTTCTTGCCATATGCTTAATTCATACCTTATATATATAATATGCAATTAGCATTCAAAGTATAAACATTATATGACTGTTTATGTTTGCATACTTTTTTGTAACATAATCCACTATATAACCCATAAGTATCTGTGTACATGAGAATGGAGAGAAATTAGTGTTCAAATCCCTAGTGCTTAAATTTAGCGTTCGGCAGAATTGCAAGTAGACCCGGATAGACCCCGACCCTCAAATCCATTTTAATTAACATGCAATATGTTTACAGCTTCCGTTAGACATATTAAGCTTTTTATAAACCAGGCTCTTCTGAATTATGCAAATGAGTCTTCCGTGGAATCATCTCCAATTAGAGGAAGCTACTTTACATGCTTTTAAAGAAATATTTGTACATCATTTGACACTCAGCAATTAAAGTCCCATCTTACATCCTTTTTAAGAAAAATTACTGAGAAAATAGAAGGGTGTTTTCTTCTTTTGTGCATCTGTGATCCTTTAGGAAGTAAACTCTGTAAGTTGAAAATAGCATTTGTTGGGTCAGAAAAAAATAACGGATTTTCCTAAAATGCATGTATATCCACTAATAATAATGTTTGTGTTCATGTTATGCATTTATTGTAAAATTACTATAAAAACATTTTGGGAAACAAATGTCTTTTTTTTCTTATGATGCATTGTTTTAAATTACATTTTAAATATTAAAAAAAGTCTTCTTAGTCTTGATGAGGATAATTTTGGTGTATATAATACAGAAAGAATTAACATTTTTAGTTGCACAGTAAAAAAAACCCTGTAACATTTACAGTAAAAATCTGGCAGCTGTGGTTCCCAGAATGTGACCATAAAAAATATGGTAACAACGTTTTAGGTTTACGGTTTTAAGTTAATTTTACATTTGAATCCTGTAATTTCACTAACTGATATAATGTTAATATACCAGCCTATTAAAATACTAAAATCTGTTTTGTATCTTTGAGATACACTGATAAGCACCAAATGCAGGTGATGAGGAAGTCACATGACGAACATGATGAACCTATAACAAGCAGCTTTTAAACATGAACACATATAGAAGGAGCTCAGTGTCATTCACACAAACACTAAACACCATCATGGTGAGACTAAAAAATTATGCAATAAACATTCATTTAACAACATTACATGTAAAATACAACACTAATAAACATAACTGAAAACACTAAGAAGAAACAGAGTTATTTCACAGAAAAAATATAAAGTTGAATCTAAATTTAAAATGCAATGCAGGGAATTCTGGGAATGTCAGTTTACAGGAAAATTTTACAGGAATTTACTTTTTCGCAATTTTCAGTTTTCTACTGTTAAAATCACAGCACATTTTTAAATGCACATTTTTAAAGTGTGCATAAGACAATTGAATGTTTATTTGCATTATATTTATCTTTTTTTTCCTCAAATAAACCTTTTTTAACAATAATTTATTTTTGCTGACAATTGTTGTAGTACACAACTATTGTATAAGTTAAATTTGACATTTGTGAAAAATACTTTTTTAATTATTTTGTGATTATTTATTTTAATGAATGAAATCATGATAAGCAAGGTTTTCAATGCAAGTTTAATGTGCATTTCATATTTAAAACAACAACAACCTCGAAATCTGTTATACTGTATAAACATACCTATAGCTAAAGGAGTAGCTGTACGTTTCATTTTGACTTTTACTTTCTATTTAAAATAAAATAAATAAATGTAAATGGGGTCTTTGTTGAAGATCTGAGATGATCAACATCACAGTGCTGAAACGGCCCTAATTAAAGCTGTTAATGATCTCAGATCTACAGAAGTGGACTGGCCTCTCAGGCACACACTTTTTAATTGGTTTAGATCCTATCAGTCCAGCAGAAAGTTCTTTGTTACCTCATAAGAGCTCTGACTAATTAAAACTGATATAGCATGTGAAGTCCCTCAAGCAATGTTTAGCATTTTTACAACACTTACCGAAAATAAAGAGACATAAAATCCATCAAGATAAACCTTTAAAGTTTGAATGTTAGGCTACGTTATGTAATATCAGAATCTCTTGCATTACCTATAGCCTGGTTGAGTATAAAAATAGCATGTCTAAAGAAATAGTTAAACTATATCAAAATTTGCTGAAAATGTAATCACCCTCATGCCATCCAAGATATAGATGAGATTGTTAGTTCATCAAAACAGATTTGAAGACATTCAGCATAACGTTCCTGGTTATGAGATGGGTGCCATCAGAATGAGTATCCAAACAGCTGATAAAAACACACAAATCCACATCCAGTATGTCTAATGAACTGAACGACTGTGTGTTTGGAAGAAACAAATCCATCAGTTTAATTTTAAACCATCATATCTAGCCAAAATACCGGACCATCATGCATAATAACACTTCCTCTATTAAAAAAAAGTCCATCCCCTGTTGTCCTCTCAAATCAAAATCCACCATCATATTTATTTAGAACCATTTCTGACTGTTTTCACTTGTAAATGATTCAGACAAGATTACTTTTTTCACTGGTCAACACAATATTATGGATAGAGTGGCCATATTTTAGCTAAAAGCAATTATCGGAGGAAATCATCTCTTCTCGTATGGTCGAGGATCGTATGGTGTGTGAGAAATTACGAGACGAGCAGTGCACTTCCCAACCTCACGATCATTTTCACAGAGAATTTGAACTGTCAAGAAAACAACGTCACAATTTGCAGAAACTTGCATGACACGCTATGATTGTGTAATTTACAATATCTTACACAATGGCTATTAAAAGAATGCACACTTACCTCTAGCTATTTGTGAATAAAAGAAAGTCCATGCTGTTCTCTGCCCTTCAGCCAAACTCTTTGCCATGCCCTTTGTTTTCTTTTCTTTTTTGTTTTTTCGCAAGCCATTGCTGCCACAAAGAAAAGGATCTCTTCGTGATATGATTGCCTCAGAAATTGGCAGGTTTTAAAATTGTGCCATGTACCACTGCGTCTGTAAACAAAGTCACTTGTGATGCGTGCGTGGCCATACGGTCTTCCGACTGCCCGAATTCGCACCGTGTATGGCCGCCTTAAGAGGGCACGGATGTAGTGCACTTGCAGGTTTTCGATGAGGAGCCGAGCCGGTCTTGGGGGGTTAACCCGTCTCGCACCTCCGAGGAACCTTACGATTAGTTAGTGTTTCCCGAGGGACGTACCCTCTAAGGCGTCATGATAGCAGCAACGTATACTTTGAGAGTTGAAGGGGACAGCCTGCGCTCCAACTTCTCCTGCAGGAAGGAAAACACCATTGCAATCGGGCATTCAACGAACAGACCCCATCTCAGAGCATAGGCCTGCCTTGTTGAGGGGGCTCTAGATTGAGAGATTGTATCAATCACGGCTGCTGGAGGGCCGGAGAGGTCTGCCGTGTCCCGTCCAGGAGCCAGATGTGCAGGTTCCAAAGATCAGGTCGTGGGTGCCAAATCGTGCACATCCACTGAGAGAGGAGGTCCCTCCTCAGGGGGATTTTCCAGGGAGGGGCTGCCACGAGGAGCACTAGGTCAGCAAACCAGTTCCAGGAGGTTCAGTATGACGCTACCAGCAGAACCTCTTCCTCCTCCTCCCTGATCTTGCACAGGGTCTGTGCAAGGAGGCTCACTGAGGGAAAGGCTTACTTGGGCCCATGAGGTCAGCTTTGAGCCAGTGCATCCCTGCCGAGGGACGCCTCGTTGAGGGAGTAATACAGCTGGCAGTGGGAAGGTCTATCTCTGCCTCGCCGAAGTTGCTCCAGATCAGCTGGACTACCTGGGAGTGGAGTCGCCATTTTCCAGGGTGAGTGGACTGCCGTGAGAGCTGATCAGCTGCATGGTTGAATGTGAACAGTGCGCAGTGATTTCAGCCATGTCTGACTCCCAGAAGCACGGCTAACAACTCCAGGCAATTGATATGCCAAAGCAGTCGAGCACCTGTCCAGGGACCTGAGGCTGCTTGCCCATTGCATACGGCACCCCAACCCGTGGAGGAGGCATCTGTGTGGACCACAACATGCCTATACACCTGACTGTGTCCTTCGCCAGTAGGACATCAACCCCACACAGGACAGCGGCATCCATGTCGGAGCGGGTAATGGTGTATAGAATGCCTCTGTACCTGGGCGGGGGCCTGGCAAACTGAATCGTATGCCGAGGCGTACCGTCCTTATCAACCAATGTGAGGGGTTGGGAAGCTGAAAGCAAGCCTTCAACTGAGTCGTTAGGGGTATCAAGGGTGCGTTGACCGCCGTGCCCGTGGTGGGGCAGCCTAAGGGGGAACCAGGGAGGGGACTGGCCCCAGAAGGATGAACGTCCTGGGGTTGAGTATGACTGCTCTGGGCAGTGCCTACCTGCTCCCATGCATAGATGGGGACCTTGGGGCACTGGGCCCAGAGGTGTGGAAATTTGCTCTTTTTTTGACAATTTGGGTACCGCCGACCCGTGGGTCGACGGCAGCTGAGCACACAGATGCTCCTGGCCCTCCTGGCCTCCAGGACACTTCGCAGACTTGCGGGTGTTCTTGGCAGGTCCCTGAGTTGCGGGGCGGCGCCCCTCGCCTGCAGCCAGCTCAACGTTGGGCCGCTATCCTGGCATCGTGGACCTCAGCGGGGGACGGAGCAGTAGTTTTACGGGCCCGCTGGGAGACGCTCTTGGCGACTAGCTGTAAGCTAAGTAAGCTGTAAGCTCAGTCTGCTTCTGGACTGCTGAGAACCTCAGGGCAAAGTCCTCGACAGTGTCGCCGAAGAAGCCAACCTGGGAGATAGGGGCGTCGAGAAAGCGAGCTTTGTCGGCATCAGCCATCTGAGCCAGGTTCAGCCACAGGTGTTGCTCCTCTAACCAGTACTGTGGACATCTCCTGACCAACGTGCGGTGACCTTTGTTGTCTGTAGAGCAAAGTCAGTCGCAGCACGGGGTTCCTTCATGACTCCTTGATCAGACCCACCCTTGTGCAGATGTTTCAGCGCTTTGGCCTGGTACACTTGGAGTGTGGCCATCGCTTGCAAGGAGTTGGCAGTCGGGGCTTTTATACCCGACGGAACACCTCAGCGTGTTCCCGGCCCAGACATGTGAGGCAGAGCTCGTGTCCATCTGAAGAGGTGAGGAAACTCCCGCACCTAAAAGCGCACAGTCGAATCAACATCCCGAAGACCGCCTCTCCAACCATGAGAAATTGCTCTTTTACTGCCCGGTTTGCACAGGGAGGACCTCTCGCGGCATGCCGTGAGCTAAGGTTGCTCGCTGGTGTGCAAAAGCTGGCCTGTCTCTAGCCTTTAAAAAAGGCTACCAGCCCGTGGGGTTCACCAAACAGCCGCCCAATCCTTGCTGATGGTGAAGGGAGAGCATGAACTTGCAGGATCTCTTTAAAATGTTTATAATGTGCATAAATGATATATTCTGTTCCAGTTAATGTTTAACTATATTTTTATGAACCTTTTCTTGTACATGGACCGTGGCAAATCAAATGCCATCCTGCAGAGCATATTTCTCATCTAAATTGGATTCATATCCAGAACCAAATATCCCATTTTAATGTTTTAGTTCAGCAAAGTAAATTTCTTCAGTTAATATCAGAGAAACCCTGAACATGAGAGAGTTGAAAATGACTAGATATTGAAGCTGCAAGAAAAGAGAATGAACATTGAACTGTGATTAATGCTGTTCAAAGGCTTCGAGTTCTTCCTGTGAAATTCAGTAGATAATCATTGAGATGATCCAGTATGTCTTCCATTTAGGAACAAGGAACATCCCTTGACGTGTCTCTTTCATGCTATTGAATTACAGTGATGTTGTATTTCCCCCCTGCTGGAAATTTAATGCTCCTGCTGTGGGTCAATCGCTGCTCACTAAGGTTTTAAGGTTGTGTTACTTCCATGTGGTGGAAACGTGAGTGATAATCTTTATGTGACTCTTTGTACTGGTTTCTCTGCTAAAAGCCATATGGGTATATTCTGCACTTTTGTATCATTTTTTTCACATAATTGGTCTTGCAATGGGCATTTTTTGCTAAATATTGCATGTGGGATTCAAATTTACTTTTCTTGTTCAGTCTGCAAAAATAGGATCCTGAAGGGATTTCTATGTGTTTTGAGCTTTAATCTGCAAAACTGTGTTTTGAGCTTTTATGAAATAAATGCATTTTTTTAAAATTAAAATATTAAATCAATGACAAAAAGTGACAGTAACGGAAATGATAATTTTACTAAAAAAATTCAAACAAGTGTTGTCCTTTGAACTATCCAGCAAAAAAAATCTTGTTTTTCAAAATATGAAGCAGCACAACTGTATTTTTTACTGTAAAAATAATAAATGTTTCTTGATCAGCAAATCCGCATATTTGAATGGTGCTAAAAAGTCAGTGAACTCAATGAATTACAATTCATTGTTAGTGTAGGTGGGAATATTTAAATGAGATTAATACATGTTACATGGCTATGTTGCAAGCAGAATACTAGTTTTTACCTTTTGTCATTTAGAAATGGAAGGCCAGGTTGGTTAAGCACATTACATTGTGGGATATAAAATTACTTATACATGTTTTGGCAAATGTCTTATTAAATATTACATTTCCAGAAGGGGGTTTGCCTAGTGATGCCACAGAAGAAGCATTATTGGTTCCCACCTAAATCTGTCATATTTGTCAGACAAAGATTTTTTGTTTAATAATCTAAAGATCCTTTTGTTTAATGGAAAGGTTCTATGGATGTTAAAGTTTCTCCATGGAACCATTGATGCCAGTAAATAATCTATATTTCAGTAAGTTTAGGTTACAGCCAGGTTTTCTTTCTGTGCATGAATACTGAAGTATGCACTGTAATTTGTAAACAACACTTGCACTTGTACTTGATTCTTTGTCATTATCAGTTTCTGAGTAAACATTATTTCCATGTCAATTTTGTTTCATTGTATACATGTACTTCAGCCTTGTAAATGTAGGGCCAGATTTACTGATAGCTTGCACCAGCGCAAACTTTTTGGTGTTAAAATAGTACTGTCAGTGTTTACTAAAAAAATGCAATGACAAATTAACACTGAAAAGGTGTAGACAGAGATATCTTTGCACCTGAACTTATTGAATATGTATTTGTAGCAGTTTCCCTTTCAGACACAAAAAATATTGGATTAGTTTATGAAAATTAATTTCTGAATTGTGCTCTCACGCTAATTTGCCCTGTTTAGTTAAACTGGTCCATAGTTTGGAATACAGCAACTTGACTGTTGTTGAATAGTCTCAGCCTCCCTGGCAACACGTCAGGAGTTTTAAAGTCATCATTAAATTATGCAGGATTTCCAGGAGATGTGTGTGTCGCTGTCTTTAAGATTTTACCTGGAAACAAAGATGCCTTGACACCAAAACCCCTTGCCGTCGTGTTTACAACTGAGACAACAAGCGCAACTAAACGCTGGATTTTCAAAAGTATGGGAAATGTTTAAATCTTTAAAAGAGAGTTAGACACTGGCCTGTTATTGTGGTGACATTTCCATGCTCCGAAACATGACACTCAACAAACAACCTGGGATTGGTTGTTTAACATCAAACTGCCTAATGTGCGGGCATTGGCCAATGAATGCTACCGTGTATTCTAGACCTATAGCCATCAGTCTTAAGGTCTGGCTATGTGAGACCAGTTTGTATCACTTTTATTTATATAGCGCTTTTACCAATACAGATTGTAACAAAGCACTGAACATCAAGTAGGCTAACAGTGATGGTAATGTTTAATGACGAGAATTAAATTGCTATTTATTTAGCAAATGCAGAGACTGTCTCTGTAGTCAAGACGACAATAATCACTAGAAATCAGGTGTACCCAACTAAGCAAGCCAGAGGAGACAGCAGCAAAGAACCAAAACCCCATCCATGAGTGAATTGGGAAAAAACCTTGGGAGAACCAGGCTTAGTTGGGGCCAGTTCTCCTCCACATGTCAGATTGTGTAAAGGATTTGTGTTTATGTGCATCGGGTTCCAGCGGTCTGTCCACGGAACTCATCTTGGTGTTCTTGTCTCCAATAAATATCATCTCTTTGTACTGATACACCATCTGATCTGGATACGGACTGAGGAACAGACTATATTAGCGTAGATGTCATTCTTTTTACAATGTAATGAGTGCATTGTGTGTTAAGGGGAGTATTCCTGGTTCTGGCTGGTTTTGAGAACGCAGCAGACGTGGAGCTTGCTCAAGTACTGAGGAGCTAAGCCATTCAGAGCTTCAGTTATTTACAAAATGTTAAAATCTATACGATGTTTGATAGGGAACCAGTGCAGTTTTGACAGAACCGGGCTGATATGTTCATACTTCCTGGTTCTAGTAAGGACTCTAGCTGCTGCATTTTGAACCAGCTGTAGTCTATTTATCAAGCGTGCAGAACAGCACCCAATAAAACATTAAGCCGCCTTTCCACTGCACATGACGAATGACAAGAGTCGGACTGGAAGTCATTTATTTCCAATGGAGAATAGTGCGGGGGCTGCGTGGAGTTCCGATCATATGCGTATTTCCAGCTGCGGATGCGTAAAAATACTTCTGCGGCTAGACCGTATGCGACCACCCGACCGGATGTGACATATTTCAGGGATGTCCGATCAGGTCTGTGTGCGTGAGTTGAGAATTATTAACACCTTTTTTATTAAGCTTTATAAAAAAACGTACTGCTTAAAAAACAACCAAAAAAGCATTATGATTATTCTTAAACAAATAATAAATTATTATTTTAATATTTATGTTGTTGTTTATTTAATGCTGTTTCCATGTTCCCTCCAAAATTATTGGCGGTCTGTGCATTTCTGTTATTTGTTATTTTCACCTATTCATTGTTTACACCATGGTGAATGCACATAGAATAAAGGCTCTTGCTTTTGCGCTCCTTTACTGGAGACGAAAAAAGAAATACTGCAATGTGTGTCAAATACTACCTGGTTAGTAGAAAAAGTCCCGGCGAGTATCACCATTAAGTGCAGGAGATGCACACAAGAATGAGCTTCTTTCCCATGGTAAACCGTGTGACCAAATTTAAACACGAACAAATTGTCGTGTGCAGTGGAAATGGGGGCTTTACAATACAATTACAATCTAACCTCGAGGTCACAAACGCAAGAATTAACATTTCTGCGTTTGAGGTTGAGAGCATAGGACACAATTTAGATATGTTCTTGAGATGGAAAAATGCAGTTTTACAGATACTAGAAACATCTGAGGGTAGTGAACACTAAGTGTAAGGTTCAGTTGTTGAATGACCTGATAATGTCGATTTATTTCAGTAAATGTTCTGTGTGAACTGGAAATCCAGCTTTCCGCTGCGCATACTATAGTACGTTTCCATATTGAGCTATTTTAGCGCAAAAGAGAGAAGAGAATTGAGTTTTTCTATCATATGTCGCCTTTAAATTGGTTTCGAATCTAATATGAGAGAATCAGCTTTATCAAGATTATATAATGCTTTCTAATGGCTGGTGTAAACGCATTAGTGTGTGGATGTTTTCTTAGGTGTCCTGTAACTCTATCAGAATGTTTTCTACTGTAACGTTAGACTGAAACCTCACTGCATATACGCACAGTTTTTATCCTGACAGATGTTCGATCACAACGCCAAGCACCTCAGCTCTTGGAATAAATTTACACGAAAACATGTATCCGTCATTGTATTTTTTGTCAGAGCAGTCAGTTGTGGTTTGCCGTTTCTCTCAACTCAAGTGTTGGAGCGCGGAGTGCAGGTGACTTTGTAATGCAAGTCCTGGCGTGAGGTGACTCACGGTATCATCAGCTGCACTCCAGGAGTCTGGCAAAACCTCGCAGGCTCCTGCAGATCCTCCTGCCAAGCTCCTGTCGTGAATTCAATTTTCCCAGCCCTGCTGAGAAGCTGAAAAAACGTGAACTTGTACAGATGTTTCTATCAGCACGGCTCAGTCACACTGAGAGGCTTTTGAACACAAACCTGCATTTAATTGCCATTTAACATGGGCTTTTTCTTCTAAAGCAACTTGCTATGCACTAACTGAAAGCACAATTCGTTTAGCCTCTGTCTTTGCAATCAACGCGGAAACAAAATTGACCTTGTTTGCTTACTTAACACATGTTGTTGTGAATGATTCATTGGTGCAAGGATATACCTAAGTAAATAGTGTCGGTGTTTGCAGCCGTTTATCAAAATGCTGTAATGACATCATGAATGCATGTTATTTTTCAGAAACCTCTTTTCATGATCCAATCAATTCGTGATGGATAATATTAAGCCCTAACACACATTGTTCTGCTCATTAACACAAGTGGGTTGTGGAAACCCTTTCTGCTGATTTTAATGGTGGCGATTAGCTCGTTTAAATTATATTATTCTTAGGAGTAGTCCACTAATCATTCTGGCAACTGCAACATTCTAGCGCATCATTCGAAAATTATAGTTTGACATTTGCTGCTACATGTAATTAATTTTATCTTATGCTTAAATCTTCACAAACACACACGCACACATGACATACTCTCGCTGGTGGACTCTCAAATACAAATCTGCCTTGACACTCGCATAGTAAACACGAAGTAGAGCAGTGTGTTGCTAGAAGTCAAACAGCAGCTGACAGGTCTGCTGGTGCTGCAGTGTTCAGTGTCAAGTGTCCTAAATACAGCAAGGACCCTTAGGTTCATCTGTGGGGGTGTGCGTGTGTGTCTAGATCACAGGTATTGTAACAGCAGAACAGTGGTGACAGTGTAAACAGGTAGTGTCTGATGAATAAAACAGACTGAGATCTTCTAGAAGCATTAATCATCATCAGAGATGTTGTCTTCTGCAGGAAGTGAGTCGTGGAGAAAGAGATATATTACATAGATTCGGACAGACCTTGGCCTTCTTCAGGACAAGGGTCAAAAAATAGAGACTTCCAGTCTTTTCCTCGCAACTTTCTATTTTAGACCTTTCCGCTGTCGTTTTTTTGTCCCTCACATCCAGAGAAAATCCTGTCCCACAATCTCTTTAAAACCTTCTACATTTTTCCTTTTTAAAATATTTATTTCATTTTGTTAAAGCAATAAATGCAAGGATTATCCATTTCTATTTAATGCTAAATGCAAAAAGAAGGAAACCCGGTTTTCTGTTTCACTCATTCAGTATTATATAAAGCATGTAGTGCTGAAACCCTATTGTAATTGGGTGAGTTATAATTATTACTATTGTTATTATTTTTTAAATAATACATTAAATTAGTAAAGAAATATATTACTATTACAATTTTTATTATCAGCAACAACAACAATAATAATAATTGTAATATTACAATAATAATATACTTTATTGCAACAGTAATTTATTATTTATAGTAATTATCATTTATTTAATTCATGATTAATTATTGAGATATTATTATTATTATTGTTAATAATTAATTAATTAATTAATTCAATTATGTGTAATAATATTTTTTTGTTTTGGGCATCCTATCTATCTATAGCTTGAGTTTGTGGGAGTGTCTGTTTAAGAAACCACTTTGAAATCATTTATAACATTTTTTATATTTTTTTCTTTCCATTTCCAAAGTGCTTACCCACTTTAACTTTAAACTGGCTAGTTTCCTCAAGATTTGATGTCAGGAATTTGTCCAGTCCATGTCACTTTTAACAAAATCAGCACTCATGTAAATGACTCTGCTGTCACTAATAAATTACTGCACAGCAGCGCTTCTGAATGATTTTTATTAGATATGCTGCGAATTTACTCCAAACAAATACATGCTATAAAGTCAATCTATATGCATATTCACAAAATATTCATCTCTCAACTCTAAATGAAAAGTTTCAGCCTGGCCTGAGAGCCTTTAGAAATGAAATGTCAGTTTGTTCTGATTAGTATGATTTTGAAGTGTTGGAGAGCGTTTTTGCTTTTAAACCATAGTTGGGACCCTGTATGCAACATCTCATTTTTGAGATGAAAGCACTCAAGTGTCATTTTCTTCCTCGGTGCTGCCATCCTGATCACATGTGCTAGTCACTATAAATACTCAAAGCTCACCGTATTCTGTGTGTGCATTCGTCACCAAGATATTACAGGAATAGTTTCTGTCAATTCTGTTGTCATTTTTTTCTTTTTTAGTTTACCCCAAAGATTTACTAACCCCCAGGCCAATATGTAGATGAGTTTATTATTACAGATATTTAACATTACATCACTTCCTCAGCAATGGATCTTGGTGCTGTCGGTATGTGCAAAGCTTATAAAAAAAATCCACCCCACTCCAGTCCAAAAGTTTATGTCTTGTGAAGAGAAAATCCATAATTTAGATGTTTTTAAAGGGAATGTGATGTTGCAAAAAATAACCTTATTTTGTGTGTTTGATATAATGCAATGTATTTATGTGGTTTACGTTTAAAAAAAAATACATCATTTTCCACATACTGTACATTATTATGTTTCTCCTTTAAGCCCCGCCTCCTGAAATGGGTCAATTTGCACTGTCCTTGCAGAGGTAGAATTGCTCCACTTTATCTAGCCAGCATAGGCTACTCTCTAGGTTTTAAGAGTCCATTTTCCGTAAATGCACTCAGCACACTCTAATATTTGTGATGAACTGTTCTGGAACATTTGGACCTCTGATTTCTAGCCGTGTCCTCTTTTGAAAGCACAGAGTCGTTCTCTTTCATTCGGTCACTCCGGGTCACATCGGTGACCGATGAATAGGAATCTCGCTTCGAGACTATGAAACACGCCAATGAAATTGGCATATGCTGATTAATATCCAGCTGCACCTAATCGCAGCGCGAGTATAAGTAGGTCAGTGGATTAGGTTCGCTAGGTTCAAGTCCCGGCCTAGAGACCAAACAAAGGGGGTTTGGGAGACTCCCACACGACACTGGAAGGGACAGAATGGAGATGTCACTTCCCGTCGCCATGGGGCTGTACCGCCACTAGGGGCCCGTGTACACCGGCTTGGCTCCTCAGTAAAAAACTAATGAATGCTTAATCCGCTGCCCTACTTATACTCGCGCTGCGATTAGGTGCAGCTGGATATTAATCAGCATATGCCAATTTCATTGGCGTGTTTATATACACGCAGAGTAGATTTGCCATCTCGAAGCGAGATTCCTATTCGTCGGTCACCGATATGACGTCTCCATTCCCTTTCTTCAGGGTTACAATACGTAACCGAGACGTTTCACTTTCACAATGAAACACAATGTCTCCATAACATGGCGCCTGTAGTAACACTACAGCGACAACAATAGCTCCGCCTTCTTTCTTTGCATAAACATTTGGGGCGATGTTATTAGAATGAACCCCCTTTGTAGGGGCGTATTTAAATTAGCTGTTTTAAGGGGTGTGGATAAGGCATAACTTTATAAAGAATATCTCTGGTTTTGAGAATTTAGCCTTTGCAACTTTAAGGATCTTACCTATGCACCTATCTATGAACAGGAAGGAAAACTTTAACTTCAAACGAGGCACCTGATTTACAAGTTGTTATTATGGATTATAGACTCATGTTTTGGCCAGAAACAAAAGTTAAAATGCATTATTGATGGATTTATTTCGTACACAAGCTTTTCACTTCAAGTGATTGATGGACTGGAGTGGTGTGGATGATTGTGATGTGTTTATCAGCTGTTTGGACTCTCATTCTGATGGCACCCATTCACTCGTTGGTGAGCAAGTGATGGTACAGGTGAATAGTACATTTTTCCAGATCTGTTCTGATGAAGAAACAAACGCATCTAAATCTTGAATGGCCTGAGGGTGATTACAATTTCTGGAAATCAAAATTTTGCGTATATTTCTCTAAAATCCTCTAACCTTGATTTCATATCAAATTGACATAATCAAACCTTTTCATTTTTGGATGAATTCTGTCTATTAAGCATGGTAATTTGAAGTAAAATTCATTCAAGAAGGGGGACACAATACACACATCGTCTTAAGCCTTGTTAACCCAGAAAACTTTTTTTAATTAATCAGTGCATGCATAATTAATGGGTATTTAATGCCTTCTAGGCTAAATGTTTTTGCAGTGTGGTGGCTGTTCATTATTTTAAGACATCTTCCTTTTTTCTTCAGTTGTGAGGTGTTTTTGACTGCTGATCTACAGTTGACCATCCGGATTCAATGTGTGTGTTGGTGTATAGCTGTATGTTGATGTGATTAATGAGTGTGGAAAATGCAGGGCACGTGGTGTCATAACAGCAGTTAGCAAATCCCCATATGCTGTATGGAACCAAGAGGCAAACTGTACTCATACTTGAATGTTTTATAAAGAGAAGCGGAAGACAAGAAAAGGGCAGGAGCGAGATACAGGAGCGAATACTAAACAGAGGCTCCTTTTTAAGCTGGATTCTATTTAATCAAAATGGAAGGAAACCAAAAAAAAGGAAAAATAAGATCTCGTAAGATGTGGAGCCATAAGGAAGTAGTTCAAAGAGGTAAAATGGATTAGTCACTGCTTTCATGAAGGAAATTGTGTCTTTTATTGTTTCACTTTTTGATGATACGCTCTTGCAAGTGTCTTTATATTCTTATTAAAATTCAGCTCCTTTTCTGTGTTTCTGCATCACTAATACAAGAGAGAGAGAGCATCTGATTTTATTTTTGTGCATTAGGATATGAAGATATTGACAGTCGGAAATCGAAATGTTCTTTTTTATCACACTGTTTTATAAAGGTCAAGAAGGCATCATAAAAGCCAACGAGTTGTAACTGCTGGAAAAAAGCATGTAATGCCTTTTATAATGCATTATTTTTAGAGGTGTTTTATGTGGGGATTTAAACAAAACTTTAAATGACAGGTAATTTTGTTCAATCGTTATTGTTTTACATTTGGTAACACTTTAGAATAGGTAACGCTTGTTAACTATTAACTCCAACTTCTCACTCAATAAATTCGTAATTTGCTCCTTATTACTAGTTAGTAAGGTAGTTGTTAAGGTAGAATTAGGGGTGTAGAATAAGGTCACGTAGTCAAGTCAAGTCAATGTTATTTATACAGCGCTTTTAACAATACAGATTGTAGCAAAGCACTGAACATTATCAAATAGGAGACAAAATGTAGAAAAAAGCATTAATGTGTTCTTAATTAGCACTAATAAATGTCAAATATTCTAGTAAAACGCATGTTAATAAGCAATTAATTGGTGTAACTGTCAAAAAAAGTGTTATAATGAATTATAATTCTATTATTTTCTATTATAATGAAACAATACCTTTTAATATTTTTTTTATTATTTTATCGCCACCGAGGCGATTGGGTTGGAGGTGCCGCGTGCGACTTTGGCCGATATGTCTCGGCTGGATGATTGGTTCCTGAGTTCTCGGACCGCGGCACCGTCGTGATCCTCCTCGGTTCCTTTCTTCCCGGAGGTGCATGAGGAGCTGACCAGGTCATGGCGAGCCCCGTACTTGTCCCCTCCCCTCTCCACACTCGACGGACCGCCACGGGCCCTGTTCGAGGCACGTAAGACCTTGTCCAATCTTGTGGGCCGGGCTTACCACGCAGCCAGGCAGGCTGCTACCGCCTTGCACGCTTTGGCTACACTCCAAGTGTTCCAAGCCAAGGCACTGCACGAGGGTGGATCTGACCAGGGAGTTATACAGGAACTCCGTGCTGCAACTGACTTCGCTCTTCGCTTGTTCATCCTTCTGGGGTCGGTCCCCTCCCTGGTTCCCCACAAGGTTGGCCCACCACGGGCACGGCTGTCACCGTACCCTTGAACACCTGGCGACCTGGTTGGCATTCTCTATACCCGTGTCCAGTCAGACACGGATGCCACTGTCCTTCGTGCAGAGGTTGCCGTCCTACTGGCGAAGAACACAATCGAGCCTGTCCCTCCAGCCGAGATGAGGTCTGGGTTTTACAGTCCTTACTTCATCGTGCCCAAAAAGAGGGCACTTTCATGTCTCGATCTTACCTAGCCACAGGCCCATTCTGCGGTTTGCGTTCAAGGGTCGAGCATATCAGTACAAGGTTCTCCCATTTGGCCTGTCCCTGTCTCCCTGAGTTTTTACCAAACTCGCGGAGGGGGCTCTGTCTGCCTTATTGCAGATGGGCATCCGCATCCTCAACTACCTCGAAGACTGGCTGATAATAGCCCACTCGCGAGAGTTGCTGTGTCAGCACAGGGACATAGTGCTACGGCACCTCAGCCATTTGGGCCTTCAGGTCAACTGGGAGAAGAGCAAACTCTGTCCAGTGCAGAGGATCTCTTATCTCGGTATGGAGCTGGACTCACGGTAGAGCATGCGCAGGCCATGCTGACATGTCTGAGGTCATTCAGGCACAAGACAGCGGTCCCTCTCAAAACATTTCAGAGGCTCCTGGGGCATATGGCAGCCGCAGATGCAGTTACGCTGCTGGGGCTCCTCCATATGAGACTGCTTCAGCTGGTTACACGACGAGTCCCGAGACGGGCATGGTACCGCGGTACTCTCCGGATTGGCGTTTTCCAGGAGTGTCGCCACCTATTCAACTCGTGGTCAGACCTTGCATTCCTACGGGCTGTAGTGCCCCTAGGACAAGTGTCCAGGCATGTGGTCATGCACACAGATGCCTCCTCCACAGGCTGGGGTGCTGTATGCAATGGGCAAGCAGCCTCGGGCCCTTGGACAGGCGCCCGACTGCTGTGGCATATCAATTGCCTCGAGTTGTTAGTCGTGTTTCTAGCCCTGCATCGCTTTCGACAGATGTTGTGCCACAAATGGACAACACTGCAGCTGTAGCATACATCAACCACCAGGGGGGGTCTACGCTCCCACCGCATGTCACAACTCGCCCACCATCTGCTCCTGTGGGTGAGTTAACATTAACAAACAGTTAACATTAACTTATCTTGTTAATTACTTATAAAGCCCTGAATGGCTTAGCTCCTCAGTACTTGAACAAGCTCTTATCACATTATAGTCCTCCATGTCTGCTGCGTTCTCAAAACTCTAGCCAGTTGATAATACCTAGAAAATCAAAATCTACTGCAGGTGGCAGATCTTTTTCCTGTCTAGCACCCAAACTCTGGAACAGTTTACCAAATACTGTTTGGGAGGCAGGCACACTCTGTCAGTTTAAATCTAGATTAAAGACACATCTCTTTACTTAGGCTTACACATAATACACTGATACACATCTATTAATCAAATCCATTAAAGGATTGTTAGGCTGCATTAATTAGATCAGCCGGAACCGGGCCTCTACGCTAATATTAGTCTGTCTCTCTCTTATTCTGTTCCTCAGTCCGTATCCAGATCAGATGGTATACCAGCACAAAGAGATGATCTTCATCGGAACACCTAGTTGATCTCCGTGGACAGATCGCCAGATCCGGATGCACACGCACACACACTATAAGTCCTTACACAATCCAACGTGTTTAAAATTGAACTTGAAATTAGGTGCTGGGCGTCCGGCCAGAAGAGAACCGGACCCAGCTAAGCCTGGTTCTCCCAAGTTTTTTTTCCCTATTCTCTCATGGATGGGGTTTTGTTTCCTTGCCGCTGTCGCCTCTGGCTTGCTTAGTTGGGGACACCTGATTTCCAGTGATTATCGTCGTCTTGACTACAG
>JAUMHI010000064.1:16645706-16657501 GCA_032359435.1 Enteromius unitaeniatus
GATTTGTGAACAATGTTTGAGAGAAATGGTAATATTGTGTATCTGGAATGAATTTTAGATCTTCAAGTCCATCTCATAAAAAATCGGAGCAGAAACAAAGGTGTTGCGTTTATATTTTTGTTGAGTGTATATATATATATATATATTAAAAATAAATAAATTAATTAATTATATAAGAAATATTAGTCCCACTTTATATTAGGTCGCTTTAACTGCTATGTACTTTATAACAATAATGTAAATATTTATATAGTTATTTCTATATTTCTATTCTATTATTTTTTCTATTCTGTTCTATTCTAAGTGAAAATATATATATTTTTTAATAGGGAAAATTGGTCCCACTTTATATTAGGTGGCTTTATAATATGTGTTTTTACATTGTACTTATATTTTTAAAAATCCATTTATGTAGTTACTTCTGTAATTAATTTTTGTAATTACATTTATAATTACACAGTTGACCCATCCCTTACACCTTAACCCACCCTTAAACCTACCCATACCAGCAAACCTGTCCCTAACCTTACCTGTATCCACCTCGATAGCAGCAAAAGTGTTTTACAACACAATATGAAAACAGTACATTGAACTTATTGTTTTATGTAAGTACTTAGTAGTTAAGGACACCTTATATAAGTGTTACTGAAATATTTACTGAAGTAGTACCACTTGTATTATGTGTTATTAATAATGTGTTATTAATAATTTTCACCTTTTGCTACTTCCATGTTTTCAAGAATTGTATTTATGTTGTATCTTTCAAACTGTTTTTGCCTTTCACCTTTTTTATTATAATACCTAATTAACTTTTTCAAACTTTTACACCGAATGATAGTTATTAACTTAGTAGACGGTAAATATTTTCTAGATAATAATTTAATAGCTTGTTTTTTTAACAACATATGATGTGAAAGCTAATTAAAGCTTCTACTTTAGGAATCGTGTCTCTCCCACAGGGATCAGGCAATTCTGAGTGTTAAAATCTGTATGATTTATAAAGCGTTATGATTACTCTATTCTCTCTTCAGTTCTCCTATGGAGTCAGTGCTGTTCTACGCCATTACCACGTTGCACAACCTGTTACTGCACCAGGAGGGAGCCAAGATGGCAGTGCGTCTGGCTGATGGACTGCAACGGATGGTCCCTCTTCTGAAAAAGAGCAACCCCAAGTTCCTGGCCATCACCACAGACTGCCTGCAACTGCTGTCTTACGGCAATCAGGAGAGCAAGGTGTCGTATCTTGACTAGCCTTTGAGACTTAGAGTGCTTGCATAGAATATATTTTAATCTGTGTGGTCTTTCTCTTTTCAAAGTTGATCATCCTGGCTAATGGAGGGCCTGAAAATTTGGTGTTCATTATGAGAAACTACAACTATGAGAAGCTCCTGTGGACCACCAGCAGGGTCCTTAAGGTGCTTTCTGTCTGTCCAAGCAACAAGCCAGCTATTGTTGACACTGGTGAGTGAACATGTGCATTACGTTTCTCTTTTTGCCTTTGTTTCACTTTTATGACATTTTTTTTAATTCTTAGACCCTAGAGGAATGTTCTTATCTCTTCTCTTTCATTCCCAAGCACTGTTCTCTTGGGCATTTTTGTATTATTTCCCTTTAATAACTTAATCTCCTTCTCATTTTGTCTGGGTTCCTTGTTTGAGGATATTGGGTTTTTTTGCATATTTCCCCCCACTATTGTAAATGTATTTGCTTGACTTTTACAGTCATTCATGATGTTTACATTATTAAGTATTTATGAGATTGCTGTGGATGATTTCCATTTGTTTGTCATGTAACAAATCTATAAAAAAAGGTTTCAATTATTTCAACCATTATACACTTTGGGGTTGGTAAAATGTTTTTGAAAGAAATCTCTTAAGCTCATTAGGGCTGCATTATTATTATTATAGAACAGCATTATTCAGGAATACTTTATTCTTAATATTATGCTTTAATACACAAGTATTGTATTCTTGTGGCACAAAGCTGAACTTCCAGCATCATCACTTCAGACTTCAGTAGCATTGATCATGCTGCATAAAAGCATTATTTAAAATGTAAAAAAAACTAACCCCATAGTTTTGAAAAACCCTGAGATTTGAATGCAAATCAACTGATGATTAAGCTTTCTGAACTTCTTTGCACAGCATGGCCAGAAATCAGTAGAAAATTGTTGTAGCTTTTCTTTTTATTACTATTCCATGACTAATATTTTCAGGTTTTTCTGACCGTGAAAGACAGTGGAGAGTGTCACATTTTTTGAAGGAGAGAAGGGAAATGGGATTGGGACACATCACAAGGCAAATCTGAATCTGAATCATTTTACATGAACATCATGACCTATCAGCAGCATATGTGTTAAACCCATATATTAGAGTCCCAGGAATACATTATTTTTTTACATGATTTAAAATCAACTCGGGGAGATTTTCCATTAAAACTAATATTACAGGTTGATGTAAAAGCCCACCTTTATCAAACCCACCAGTCATGTCGTCGCTGTAGGATGTTACTTTATTAACACTAACCTTTCAGGGAATTAATACTTAGGTATACAAAGGTTGCGGGACTAAAATATCTCACTCTATCATGCCTGCCAGAGCTGATCTCATAAAAGTCTTCACAGTTATGGTGTCTTCCCATATGAGGTTTCGACGCTCATCTTCAGAAAGCGCTGAGGATCAGGTAGTTACAACACTGGATGAGAGGCAGTTCTCAAGGATGTCTTCTAATCTCCTTCCCTCTTTTTATCTTCCTAAGCCATGTGGCTTTTAGTTTATCTGCACAGGCTCCAAAAGACATTTCTCTCCCTTTGGCAGACAATGGCTAATCCATGGAGAAATACAGCTTTCTTCTTTTTAGAACAGGTTGTGTAGCTGGATAGTTTTGTCCTTTCTTCTTTTTTTGTGGCTAAGTCCAATAAATATGGACTCTAAGCCTTTTTTCTCTCCATTTGGCAGGAGGTATGCAGGCTCTCGGCCAACATCTCACAGGTTCGAGTCAGCGTCTGACACAGAACTGCCTGTGGACCCTGAGGAATCTCTCTGACGCTGCAACCAAGCAGGTAACACGAGCTGTTTCAGTCTCTAGACCATATGTTTGTTACAATGGTGCACTGGGCTTAAAGAGACAGTTCGCCAAAAAGATGTATTTGCTTGAACAGTAAAACAGATTTGGTTACACTTTATTTCAAGGTGACCATGTAATTATACATATAAAGGGTTACTCCACCACAAAATGAATCATATGAATGAGTCATTATTCACTTACTCCCAATTTCGTTCCAAACCAATGAAAGCTTCGTTCATCTTCTGAACTCCCGAAAAACCAGAAGTCTTTTGACTTTCCTATTGACTGTAGGTAAATTACTGTCACATGTGTAGTTGTCATGTTTTGTTTTTCCATGTGCTATGTGTTTTGTTCAATGACCTAGTTTTGTTAATTAGTGACTCTGTTTAGGTGTGTCTAGTTCATTTATGTTGATTGACTTCCCTACTTAAGTTGATCTCTGTGTCCCAGTGTTTGTCCGTTATCGTCTATGTATTCTGCGTGTTTAACTGCACTTCCTTGTTCTATGTGCACATTAAATCCTGTTAAAATTCTCCAACGTCTCTCTGCGTTTGTGGATTCTACACAAGCGTGACAGAATAACAGATCAATACTTAAAAAGGAGGATGTATTGGGCTGAGGAGATCCTTCACCGCTTCGCCCAAGGGTTGCCTCCTCTACCCACGCCACAGCAAAGCTGTCTGCCGCCCGAGATGGGAATGCCAGGCTCCCGACTCACTTTTAGGCGGCGATGTTTGGTTCCCACGTGACAGAAGTGCTTCACCAAAGCCGCAATGCAAATGCGCGGCTCACGGCTTGCCATCCGAAGACACTGCTCCAGCCCCACACCGCGGAAAGACACGCCGCAAGAACACCAGCCCATTTCCATACCCCGTTTGCTGCATCCAATACCAGAGCCACGGAAAACCACGAGAGCACCTAGAGACCAGCTCACCAACATCTACAGCAGTGATGGAGATGACACCAGAGGCCAACGCAGACGGAGAAGGTCGGTTGAGCGCTACACACGAGCCAGAGCCGAGTGTGATGTCTGACCAAGTGTGTGAGCCAGCTATAGCATCTGTCACTGAGGAGATTTTGGTGGACATCAAGGGCTTTGAGAAGAGCCCCGCCCACATTTCCACCACTGAGGGTGAGCTTGATTTGCGTCATGGACAATATTATAAGGAACTTGTTAATATACTCTTGAAAGATCTGATAGACTGGTGTGGAGAGGTGATTGTACCCAGCTCCAAAGAATATCTGCTGTTTTTGTACAGCTCTTGTATTTCGGTGTTACCACCCAGCCACCCTCTCCCACCTCCTCTCATGCCAGTCAGTGTTCTCATTCCAGCTCCACTGGTTCCACTGGTTGGTCAGTCCCTCAGCTCATCCTCAAACAGTGCCATGCATTCGCCTCAGGACAGCCAGTCTCCAGCTCCACTCTGGCGCAAAGATCCCCTGTCTCCGCCTCCAACCATTGACGCCTGGACTCCCCCTTGGTCCTCCGACCCATCAGCTCTGCCTTGCTTCATAGCTCCCTCGTCTCCACCAGCTCCACTGGGCTCCCTCGTTCGGCTCCGTCTTGGTCAGGAGTCAATCATCAGCAATCATCTAATGGACTTCACTCCTCCAGCTGCGCCTCATCCCGCCGTCCTACCAGCTCTGTCAGGGTCCTGATCTCTGTGTCCCAGTGTTTTGTCCGTTATCGTCTATGTTTACTGCGTATTAAACTGCTCTTCCTTGTTCTATGTGTACATTAAATCCTGTTAAACTGCTCCAACGTCTCTCTGCATTTGTGAATTCTACACGAGTGTGACAATTACACTGTCAAGGCCCAAAAAAGTATAGCTATCAAAAATATCCAATCTGCCAATCTGAGTGCTGAGAATAATTTTTGTACGCAAAGAAAATAAAATGCAGATTTTATTCAACAATTTATCTCCTCTGTGTCGCGTCACCATGGCAAGGATACATTTTCTAGGTGTACTTAAGCTTTGATTTAAATAAAAACAGTGCTTCCTTATGTCTAAAAGGGGCATGTTTTATTAATGTTTAAAAAAAAAGAATTAAATGAGTTAAAGGAGCATATAAAGATGGAAGAGATGTGGATTGAGTTGGGCAGTTAATAAAAAACATTTGTGGAGTCCAGAGCCAGTGGTGGTTTTGTAGGAATCACTGCCTTAAATTTTATGCGAGCAGCTTTTGGTAACCAGTGCAAACTAATAGACGTGTATTCTTCTCTGCTCATTAAAAATGTATTTAATTAATTGTAAAGGTTTGATAGAACTGGCTGGAAGGCCTGCCAAGTGAGCATTAGAGAAGTCCAGCTTGGACAGAACAATAGTGTGGTCTGAGAAAGTCAGCTGATCATCACAACTCCAAAGAGTTATGGTTGATGTGCATCTGGATGGTGAATTGTGATTGTGATGAAATGGTGGGTTTGCTTTATGAGTGACCCCAAATAGTTGATGCTTCGATAGGTGCAGCCTGATTCGACTCCAAATCTCACTCGATTCGCGGGGTGTTATGATCATGCCGTTTCGGCTATGGGGGTCCTCAAATGTCGAATTTCACATAGAATTATCGGTTTTCTCCCAATAAGTTCATATACAGCCTATCAAGATGATGCAAAAAAAATCTGAAAAGAAAGGAGGTTTAAATAAAAATTTTAATGTGCATGAATAAAGTTTTATTTTCAGTAATCCGTGACCGACAGAGGAGCATCTTGGCGGCAGGAATTTATATCTTTAACAAGACTCAAATTGACACAGGCAGAAAGAATGACAGAATTGTTTCATTCAGGTAGACTACAAGTGATTTCAAAACATTTCAGCTGGTTTATATATATTGCGTATATATCTTGTATAAGATCAATTTGGTTGAGTTACGCTGTGGTAAAGTGCTTCATTGTAAAATTACGGTGATTATCTCTTCAGAGGGCAACATGCAGAAGGCCTATAAGCTGTAATATTAACATTATGTTGTATAAATAACAAAGCATATTCTATATGAGATAAATGAGTTTAATTCCATTGATTAAAAACCTACTATCAAATGCTTCACTCTACTGGTCAGCCGCACTGTACACAATGCAAAACATATGCATAACGTAATAATGAGAGTTCTGTTGTAATAAAAAAAATTGTGAATTCATAGGGTTTTGCAGACGTTTCATGTTTACTATCTTTTTTCATCAAAACAGAAAACTTTTTTTTTTATCTGCGAGGCGTCTGTATGTTAATATGTATTAATGTTAATAGCTGTTTATGTTTGTGGTATGTCTGACTTTTGGTAATGTATTTTGCTCCACCTCAAAAGATGCCATGTAGATTGAGAAGAGAAGTGGTCCAAGAACTGAGCCCTGAGGCACCCCAGTAGTTAAATGTTGTGAGTAGTAAAGGGTTAACAGATGAATTTGGTGGTTAAAAGCAGCAAAATTCTGTCAAAAGCAGAATTTTCTTAAGCTATGAGAATACTTTTTGTTCACTTCTTCCCTTTCATGTCATTCTTTGACGTGCATTCACAAGAGTATCACAATGCACGTATGTGATGCTGCTCACGCAGGAGCCAGCATTCAGACTCTCGTAAACGCTTAACAAGTATAAACATAGGTCTTGCTGGTTTGAAACGCCATGAGGTTGAATAATTAATGACAGAATTTAACCTAGCATCCACCCAGAAAAGTCTAGCAAACAGCCAGAACATTCCATTAGCAACTGCCCAGAGTTGTTGTTGAAACAAAAAGCTGTGATTGTTGGTGATTTTTAGGCAAAATTACCCAAATTATCCTCAAGAGAAAAGTAGTCAATCATGATTCTGTAATGAATGTTGAATGGCTTTATAAAGCAGATAATTAGAATATTTGCTTACAAATGAAATAACAATAGCATTTTCAATATTGCATTCAGTTATTAAATGTGCAGAGTGCAATCAGAGCTTGAAAGCCACCGAACAGCTTTCATGTTAGACTGACAATTTTTTCTCTGTACTTTCTAATGCTTTTATAGTTGAGGCAACTTGTGGTTTTCATAATTGTTTCTCACCTCCACACAATTTGTCCCCATCACTGCTACTCAGAATTCAGTGGCCCAGAAAATGCACAATTAAGGATAAACAGGTTATCATTTTCGCCCTTATTATTAAATTTGAGGAACAAAAACAACTATCAGCGGCCACGTCTCCTTCTGCTCCCACCGAAAGTGTGTAGAATTTAAATGTGTGTTGAGCGTCTGTCTGACTCTAATCTTTCACAAACTCCCATTCTGTCTTATCTCGTTCTTTCACTGCCTTTCTTCTTTCATTTGTTTCTTATCTCAGTCTTCTCCTCCTCTATCATATCTTTCATTTGTGATAATTAGCGGTTATGAGTGTCTGATTCTTGAAATATCATGTTTTTATGTAAATCTTTTGCACTGTCAATGATCATTTATGATGTATTAAAAAGGTGAATGATAAAGGAATTATCTGGGTTCAGTACTAAGTAGCGTAACTCAGTCGACAGTTTGTGTGGATTGATGTTGATAACCTCAAAGATGATTCCAGTTAGTTTGGTAACATTGAAACCTTTAGTGTTTTAATAGACTAGCCACAAGATGCAAACAAAATGCATGTTAACAGAGAAAGAAATTAATAAATTTATTCAGCAATGATGCATACAATTGATCAACAGTGAAAGTCGAGATGTATATTGATACAAATTACTTATATTTCTAAAAATGCTGTTCTTTTGAATTTTCTGCTCAACACAGAATCATCAGGAACATTTCATAAAAATAACAAAAAATTTAATAAAAAGCATGTTACTAAATACATTTTAACTGAAATAAATATAAATAATAAAATATAAGAAACTTAAAATGTGTTTTCAGCTAGTTGGCCAAGCAGCATTTCTTGTTTAACGTGATATATTAAAATAACTTAATTTAAAACTATATGGAAGATAAACAAATAAGAATTAATAAAATTGAAAATGACAAAAACGCAACAAACATTAACTACAATGAAAATGGAAAATACCAAAAAAGTAATAAACTATATTATTTTTTAAACTGTAAACTATATATAGTTTACACAGTGTGTGTATATATATATATATATATATATATATATACATTTTTTTTTCATTAAATAGAAAATTAAATGGATAATGCAATAATATACAAAAATATAAAATACAATAATAATATATAATTAATCAATAAAAAAGTACAAAATATGCTATATATATATATAAACTAACAAAAATGTAAATGCAAATTGCAACAAAACAAAAAATCTTGTTTGATCTCCACACAGGAAGGTCTGGATGGTCTCCTGCAGATCTTAGTGAGTCAGCTGGGCTCAGATGACGTGAACATGCTGACCTGCGCTACTGGCATCCTGTCAAACCTCACCTGCAACAACGCACGCAACAAAGCCCTGGTAACCCAGAGCGGCGGGGTGGAGGCACTCATTCACGCCGTGCTGCGGGCCGGAGAGAAGGAGGACGTGGCCGAGCCAGCTGTCTGTGCCCTGCGTCACCTCACAAGCCGCCACCCAGACGCAGAGCTGGCCCAGAATGCAGTGCGTCTGCACTACGGCATCCCCGCCATCACCAAACTCTTGGGACAGCCGCACTATTGGCCTGTGGTAAAGGTCTGTATATGTTATTTTAGTTTGTGTGTCTGAAGAGCTGCCAATTTGAAAGTCCTCTCCGCCGTTTAAATTTAAAGGTCAGATTTGAATAGTCTGGGGGCAGTTCTTGCGCGCCTTTGATGTGGAAGAGCGCTGAGACTTGCCTCTTGCGTTAAGCTGATTTGCTGCCGGATCTTAGTCATTGAGCGGCACTCCTACGCTCCTCCAGGGCTTCGGCGTAATTTTGAGGACACTAGCTGGAACAATAAAAGTACCCCTTCAGCATCATATGCCATACAAAGACTGAGAGCTGTAAATCCTGGTATGTGGATGCCTGGAATAATTTTGTGTTATCTAGAAGTAAAATGGTAATGGCATGAAGGTGAGGAAGTGAGGACAAAGTAATAAAAGACACTGATAGCTTCTTGGTAGTAAAAAGTCATCAGGAGTCAATGATTTTTAAGGAGTAAAAGTTGAGTAAAAGAGACCATTTGTTACGCAATAAAGTTTAGTAAAACTTTATTTAAATATGGCCGGTGGTATTGCTCAATTTGGCCAACAAAATATAAAGACAAAGCAGAACTGTTTGTCTCCGAGCAACACAACAGCAGCATTTCATTTCTTGTAAGGTAGTGGTAAGGTAATGTTGGAAGACTCTGCATTGTTGCAACATCAATCCCCTCAGAGACAGGAAAAATTCAGCCCATTCAAGCTGAGGCATCTGAGGCCCTGATTACACTAGTGCACTTTCTTTAAAAACGCATAAACACTTGAAAACGCTGTTTTAGTTTGAAAATACTGGGGTAGCGCTTCAGTGTAAATGGAGCAAAACTGAGACTTTGGAAAACGATGGCTGCCCACATTTGCTCTGTGTATTCTTGACAACTGTGTAAACAAAAACATCATGCGCATTGTAAAACCCATAGATATGCATTGGTACATTCCTCATTTGATCGCCCCAAGCACACAAATCTAAATAATAAAGAATCTACATATGCATAGCTATACTTGTACCTGCATGAGGGGTCATGTAACATGCGTTTTGGTTAGGTTGTGTAGTGTAATTTTTATTATATATATATATATATATATATATATAGTTTTATTTATTTTATTTATGTATTTATTTATTTTTGCATTGAAAAAATAAGGAATTTACGAAAAATAGAAGGCTCCAAGTGATACTAAATGAAAAGTCATTTGGGAGCCGAAAGAGCAGAATCTTTGAAAAGAGCTGAACTTCCCATCGCTAAAGCCTGATGATTCAATGAACCATCTACTTTACTCCTGAATGAATCAGCCGTTTGAATGAATTAAATAAATGACTTAATCATTAAGACCACCTACTGGCAGTTGTAGTTAATTTTTTAGAGTATCATTTCATTTCATCAAATTAATAATTTATATTTCCCTAGTAATAATAATAAAATTAATTAAATAAATTATTACAGTTCACCCACCCAAAAATGACTGTAGTTGTGTCACAATTTACTAGTACTTTTTATAAAAAATATATTTCTTTGTATAATATATATAAATACATATATTGTAATGTCTGTTTGAGTTCGAAATAATAGTAATAAGCATTATCTAGGTAATAATTAGTAAATATTTCTTGTGCAGCAAAACAGTATATAAAGGTCTCTGCATACTGAGTCAGAAATTCAGATTAAAAAATAAAGATACCATAACCATAGCCATGATTTAAAAAAAATAATTATTTTTTTGCATCTCTAGAAAGCATTTTGATAGGAAAAGATGACTAATGACCTTTAGAAAGATTTCTGAAGGATCGTGTGACACTGAAGACTAGAGTAATGATACTTAAAATGAATCTTCGATTCATCATCTAAATTACATTTCATAAATATATTCAAATGGAAAACACTTATTTTAGATGTTTCATAATATTACTGTTTATGCTAGTTTTGATTAAGTAAATGCAGTCTTGGTAAGCATAAAGGACTTATTTTAAAAACATTTAAAAACCTTACCAACTTTTGAACAATAGTGTATTTCTAACATTAGCCCTCAATATTTGTATAAAAAAAACATTTGAATATAAATATTAAGCCTTGGACATGGTCAGTTTTCCATTTGCACTTCTATAATAACTATCACACGCAGTAACCAACCAGTTTATTTATTTTTTATCTTGTTGATGCCTCCATGCTAGTCAAAGCCCTTGAAGCTTGGGGAAATCAGGAAGGTCGTGGTGGTTGTAATTGGCTGTCCTCGGCTCTCTGATTTGTGGTGGGCCGGACTCTGATTGTCTCTTTCTGGGCACGGGCTCCCGGCACGCATGATCTCCCGCTTAATCGCATCAGACCGCTCGAGCAGAAACCTGTGTGTGCTGTGATCTGTTCAGCACGTGTGTATCGATCCAGAAGAACGAAAATGCCAGGCTTTTATTTTCACTCAAAGTCTGCATGCGGCCATTCCTAACAAAATCAACCTGGCTAAATAGGAGATCTAGAAAATATAGGCGTTTGCATTGATTATTTTCTCAGGCGTTTGGTGTATTGCACTCAGTGATGTGTTTGTGTAGATGTTGAGCTAATCGATATCCTAGTGCTTTTAGACTTATATTAAAAGCATCACACTGCCATGTTTTGTTGAAATGCAGTCAGGCATTAATGTGTTGCTTAAATAAAAGTGTCCAATAAAAGTTATATTAATAAGATCAGCTAAGCAGCTAATGTGATCTGAAGAGGTCTGTCTGAAAACACAAATCGCTTTTATTATGCAACTAATAGAACTTCATCACATATGCATGTACTGTACATAATTTACCACATTTTTCAGAAGTACTATTAAACTTTTTTTTTTAGCTGTGCAACATTTTAAATGGAATGCAGTTCCTAGACATTACCCTTTCAGTCGAATCACTTCGACGTTACGTCTGGGAACACCTATGGAACGGGCCACGACTGTGAGGCTGCGTTACGCGGAGATCCCCCGCCAACTGGCGAGACTGTTTTAGCTTTTCCAGTACGTCACCAGAGGATCTGCATGCAACCTTCCCAACCCTCTGCAGCCCAAGAAGGGGGGCAACATAGTTGCTTTCAGTGGTGCTGAAGCAAGTGGTTGAGGGCGGAGCACATGAATAACACAAATTTTTACATGTGGAATAA
>JAUMHI010000064.1:16675397-16698583 GCA_032359435.1 Enteromius unitaeniatus
AACAAGTAACAAGTTTTTTTCAGAAGGTTATCAAAAAACATGTTTAATTGCTATATTAGGACCCATCGTATTTAATAAACATGTTTATGCTATTTTTTCTTATATATCGAATATGCATCAGCTTTACTGAGCTTTTAAATTATATTTATTTATTTTTTTTATACTGCTCTAAAGCAAGTTTGCCTTTGACATTCATTTGATTGCTTTTTCATTCACATGCATCTGACGTCACCTCATCATGGGATGTGTAATTGTGCATTAATAACACCGACCTGCTCTAATAACTTGACCTATTACCTACTTACCATTTTATTGCATATTGCACATTTCTAAGATGCATCACTGAATTTTAGCATTTACAAAAAGTGCATTTCCATGCTTTTTGGCAGCTATTTATTTATTTATGTGTTTTATGAATTGCCACAACTCATGACACATTCCTGTACTCGGGTCCAACTGGGTGATGGGTAACGCTTGACCTCACAATGTCCAGCTGCATCATCTTTCCATGGGGTATTTTGTTGTGAAGCTATCGCATGATTTTCCATGTTCTCGTACAAACATCACGTAGATGCAAGCTTGTTGATCGCGATCCTGAGAGTTGACGTGTACCTGAGTGTCCCCGTTTCCTCTCTCCGATTGGTCACTATCCATATCGACGTAATTGCTGTGGGCGTGTCACTCTGCATGAACACAAACTTTAAAGAGTTGTCAACAACAGGAGTCTCGAGACAAGACAGACCCACACCGAACAAACATCTGCGCGCGAGGATATACTGAAAACTTCTCCGTTTGTTTTAATCTCTAACAGTTTTTTTTTTTTTTCAATTTCGGATATTTTCATCTTCCAAGATGAAGTTTGTACGGTATATAATGAGGAATGCTGCTATGCTTAATGCTCCGAAACATATCGATTACTACGCGAAATTTTCTCCATCGCCGTTGTCAATGAAGCAGTTTCTGGATTTCGGTAAGTTAAAAAACAATAAGCAAATGATTGCATGCAAGGATAATGGTGCATACTGTTTGTACTGCTTCATATAACATGCTATTCAATTATTTAGGTTAGTAATAATTTAGATTAGGATTATTCTTTGAGATATTAAAAACCTGAACTGCGAATCCGCTTTTTTTAAGGACAGGCGGTATTTGTAACTTTGGCCTGCTTACGTTTTTAAGGTTAACTCAAATATTAGTGCATGAACGAATCTCAGATTTTTTTTGTAATATCTGAGTTCAAGTTCAACTGTGTTGCAGCAAGTGGGCGTTCAGCTGAAATCTCGTTGTTTTTTCAGGATCCACAAATGCATGCGAGAAAACATCTTTCGCTTTCCTCAGACAAGAGCTCCCTGTCAGACTAAGCAGCAGTCTGAAGGAGATCTACCTTTTACCAGACCAACTGATAATGACTCAATCCGTTCAGCTAGTTCACAGCTGGTAAGTTCGTGCTCTGGGTTATTATCAGACAAAAACACAGTTATTAACCAAGTCCCATATAACTTGTAGTTTGTGTAAACCAACTACATAAATAATATATCATCTAATGCACTGCTGGTCATACTCATCACCGTTAATATGGTTTATTTTACACGTGTGTATTATGTAATGTGCTCCATGAACTCTGGCCCAGTTCCTCAGCCTGGTGTTTTCCAAGCAGAAGCCACTACTACTGTACATTACACACTCAGCTGTTCAGAAATCAAGCCCCATCCGCTTTCCATTAGGCTGCAGCTTGTATTTACTTTAACATTCTAATTGTAGCCTAATCTTAGGAATCATCACATTACTTCTTACTGTACTAGTGCTTCTTAAATGTATTAGGATACGGTAGTTTATAGTTTGGGGTTTTGGACAGTGTTAAATGAAGTTGTGGTGCAAAACGCTTAGCTTAAAACATGTCCTTTTTATACAAAAAAATGAGCCTATGGAATGTAGTTGGGTGTTGAAATACCTTTGCAGACCCTCACTTGTTTACTAGACTGCAGGAACCTTTATGTAACGGATACTATGCTTCACTTCAGAAAGTGAAATATGAGACTTGTTTTCGAGAACTGACTTGGCACAGTGTGTTCTCGTGTGCTCCAGCAGAACAGCACGTATGGAAGCTATAGCAAATACTATAGTGGATATCAATAGTTAATATCTTTAAAAATATATGTAATAGTATATTGTTCTACTATATATAAAATACTATTTTATATGTTATACCACATAAGGTAAATCCAATAAAGTATTGTTTTTATATATCATTAAATATTTTTAATTAGCTTTTTAATTCTTATATTTTGTTTTAATTTGAATTTGAGTTATTATTGTGCTTTTGTGACACTTTTAATTTTTATATTTTCATTTTATTTCAACTTTAGTTTAATACTGAAAGTGTTAGTACTTAAACATTTAAATTCCTTGCACAAACAACATTCAAATGAAACGTTTTAAGCAAAAAAAAAAAAATGATATTTATATTTTTATCTCAGCTTTATTTGAACGTGGAAAACTATTTTTAACAGTTATATATAATTTATAATTTAGGGGTTTTTTTCTTTTCTTTTTTTTCAAATGTATTTAAGTTCTTTACCAAGGATTTTCCTTTACATTTTCTTAATTTTTAATTATTGCATTTGTTACATTATATATGCTTAAAATTTTTTAATATTTTCTGCACGAATGAAAACATAATTTAGGTTGAGAGTGTTATTGGAGAGGAAAAAGTCTTATTGTAACTGCAATAAAAAAAAAATGGTAGTGTACAATCGTTCATTCCCGTTGTCTTCTCTCTTACTTTCTCAGGTTTGTCCAAAGCCTAATGGACATCCTAGAATTCCAAGACAAGAATCCTGATGACCCTAAAGTTCTTACTGAGTAGGTTCTTCCATCTACTGTACACACATCATCTATCAGAAGAAGCGTTATTAAAAAGTACAAAAAAAGCAGGATTCATGGAGTTGTTTTGTGTTTTTGTCCAAAGATTTGTGGACACTCTGGTGACCATCAGGAACAGGCACAACGATGTGGTGCCTACCATGGCCCAGGGTGTCATCGAGTATAGAGATGCATTTGGGACAGATCCTGTGACATGTCAGAACATTCAGTACTTTCTGGACCGCTTTTACATGAACCGCATCTCCATTCGCATGCTCATTAACCAGCACAGTAAGTCTTGTCCTAAATCTTTGCTTCAGTCCGAATATTTGGACTTGGCATCAATAGTCACTTTCTCAGCACTTACAGGTCATTAGATCTTGAATAATCCGGCCTGCTCTAGTTTGAGTTAATTATTCACTGGGTAAGAGAGAATGATTAGCTTGCAGTACACCTCTAACCCTCTATTTCCCGCTCTATCTTTAGCTCTGATCTTCGATGGCTCCACGAATCCAGGACATCCCAGCAGCATCGGGTGCATTGACTCCTGCTGTGACGTCACAAATGTAATCAGAGGTGAGTGCTTTAGTGTTATCAACTCGAGAACCAAATATTACCTTAGCGACAAGTGCAAATTCATTACTAACATCCTGTGTTCTGCCTCAGATGCATACGAGTGTGCTAAAATGCTCTGTGAGCAGTATTACCTCGGATCCCCTGAGCTGGAGCTTAGAGAGATAAACGGTGAGGAATTGAATACATTCTCCAGATGGTTTTGGCCCGCGTAAAATCACTTAAATTTTGTCCACAAACTGCATTATATTTCATAATATTCATTCTGCGTTGCAGCAAAGAAGAAGTCACAGCCTATCGAGATATCCTACGTTCCTTCTCATCTCTACCACATGGTTTTTGAGCTCTTCAAGGTAAGCATGGTGATCTGTTTCTGCATAATACAGACACATATGGAATGATAAACAGATTTAGATTATAAAAAGTTATCTCTTCCACTCTAGAACGCAATGAGGGCTACTATTGAGAATCATGAAACAAGCAGCACGTTGCCACCAATCAAAGTCAAAGTGGCTCTAGGTGGAGAAGACCTGTCAATCAAGGTAAACGAGGTTATCAATATAATTATTATAGAGAATATTAATTAGAATCACACCATCACCACTGCCTTGATTAAAGCATTCGGTTTCTTTCTCACACTGTTACAGCGTCCTAGATTCAGCGATTACTGATAATGTTATATAAACTGTACTAAAGATTAATAACCACCCTTGATCGAGATCATTTGTTGCCTTAAATGGAAACCAGCTCTGACTAGTATTAACGACACTGTTAACCTTTGCCCTACTGGTGACTAAAGCACGCAACAAAGCAGACATTGATCCATAATGCTATATTCATGCAGTAACAGTGTTTGTAAGATTACATTTATCTTCTTACATATGCAACACAATCAATCAATCCCATAGTCTCAGTCATGTAACCCACACATATTTATCATCTGATGAAAGTAGCTCACAAAACTCCTCATTGTTCTCTAAACATCCACGTTTCTTGTTACAGATCTGTGACAGGGGCGGCGGCGTTCCCTTCAGGAAAATTGACAGGCTTTTTAGCTACATGTATTCAACAGCACCCAGACCTACTATTGGTGACCATCAGAGGACTCCAATGGTAAGAGCATAGGACACTGCATAATAGCAAGTGTGAATGTTTATCATATAAAACTTTGAAGTCAAACCTACCTGTTGTTCCCTCAGGCTGGCTTTGGTTACGGTCTTCCTATCTCTCGCCTGTACGCACGCTACTTCCAAGGTGATCTCCAGCTGTATCCAATGGAGGGCTATGGTACAGATGCTGTAATTCAACTGAAGGTGAAGAGATTTACTGCCAATCAAAGAATCGGCTTTACTGACGAGATGCGCATGAATGTATCGTGTGATATATTGCCTAGCCCTACATTGTTCCAAACCTATATGAGATTTTCATTAAATGTGCTGCATCAGCACTATTCTCCTTTTTTGTGCCTCAAAAGAAAGTATGTTATATGGGCTTGGAATAATGAGTAAAGCACGACTTTGGTGGAACTTTAAACAGCAAGATGGCAAATCATAATGAGAGTTTTGCTTACACTAAGCTTATCTCTTCAGCTTGTAGACATCCTGTCATCTTTGGACATTACATGTGTCAGTCTTCAAATCATTAATCCAGTCTTCTTCCTGCAGGCCCTGTCTACGGATTCGGTAGAGAAGCTTCCAGTGTTCAATCAAACGGCCTTGCGCCATTACAAATTCAACCAGGAGGCCGATGACTGGTGCGTCCCAAGCAAAGAGCCCCTGAACTTAGCTGCATACAAGGTTGCAAAGTGAAAAAAAGCCAAAGCTGGTTGCCTTAAAGTCATGACTTCAAGAGATTGGCTGCCATTGTGAATGCTCACATTTGGGGACCAGGGACAGATTTTCCCAATGCCCTTTGAGTACTGTTGTCCGGGAACACTTAAACTGCATGTGGCCAGAATTTAAGATGCTAAACAGTAGATTCCTTAGTAAAAAAGAAAACTAGTTATTACTGTGGTGCTGCTGAAGTTGGTGGTTTTCAGGAAAAGCTCAGGGATGAAGAGTAACGCCTGAGTGTTAAAAGGCCTGGAGGGGGCGAGGGCTGATTAGATGCAGGTGAACCTGATTGAAGCGGAGTTAAGTCTAAAAACAGGAGCAGAGAAGCGCATGTATTGCAAAGAAATAAATACTTAAGGGAGAAGAAATGTAGCTGGGATGAGAAGTGAGACATGAAACATTTCAGAGGTCAAAAAAAGTGAGAAGGGATTGATTGAACAGGAAGATGTGGCCAAAGATGTATTTTTTCTCTGAATCTAAACATACTTGATGTGTGATCGACACTTAAAATCTATGAAAAGCATTTATGTAAGCATTTATTAATAGCACTGTACAGTTGTGTTTCATTGCATAATGAATGACCACAAGATGTGTATACTCAATGTTGTGTTCACAATATTTATCACTGTTAAAAGGACCTTTGTTGTTTGAGTTTTTCATATGAATGAAATAAATCTGATATTTTCTCATCAATTGGCATAAGTTGTTATTGTACACAGAGTATTCCAGTGAAACACTTGCTACATAAAACAGGCTACATAACACACATTGTTACTGAAACTTTGTAACATTAGGGTTTCCCAGCACTGTTTTTGAAGAATCTTTACCACTACTTATCAAATCCTGGTTACAATTGAAAAACACATCAGGGTTATAATTTTTTTTTATATTTTAAAAATAAAACAATGCGTTATTTAAACAATTAGACCTTGTCCCCACAGCCAAGCACAGAGGGAAAGTGCTTTATTTTTAGGCTTTACCTCCCTTTAAAATACAATAATGTATTTATTACTATCAAATATATGATATAAATGGAATAATAAAACAAAATGGTTAATATAATAAAATATATAATGAAAACATTGGTCCCTTGAAGTTGTGTCACTGGTGTTACCGCACTGATGACATCACTTGACTTCCTTCTTTCTGTTTTCTAAAGATATATGAAAAAAGGCCTAAGCTAAGTAAAATGTTTTTCAGTTATCAGAAGCTGCTAAAAATGTCACTGGTGTGACCTATTTATTGTTAGGGGAAAAAAAACTACAATTAAATTTTGTGAGTATACCATGAATGACAACATATGGTCTAATATCTTTCAGCAGATATTTTGTAAAATGCATTTTTCATCAAATTTGTCACTTGTGTTTCCTTCCTTATGGTTAAAACCAGTGAAGATCAATTTATCTGGTCTCTGGTGATTCATTGTGTCACTGCTGTTACTGTACTGTTTTTTTTTCTTTCATATTAAATGAAAACCATCTTATTTCTTGCGTTTTCATTATTTTTTTGTTATGTGCTGAAAATGTGATTCAGAAATAATATTTCATACAATCTTTTAACATTGCTAAAGAATGTAACACCAGTTACTAAAAATGGTACAGGTGGTCTTAAAATAACTGCACGAAAAGCAAATAAATAAATAAATAACTAAGCTGTCATCTAGGCATTCATAAAGGCAAAAGGTAGATTAATCTAATCTAAGTTTAAATGTTCGAAAAAGAAATACATTTTAAGACATCTTGCCATACCAAAAATGGACGTTTCATTTACATTTATTACCATGTTAAACACACTGCTTTTTAGCCCAAGCTATTTTATCGTTTACTTCACTAAAGCGGAAGTCCCACACACTCCCAGGAAATAAGGCTTGGTCAACTGCAGAAAACGTAGGTCAATCTGTTTTTTTAGCGTTAATGTTATAATCTCAGTATATAGCAGGGATGGGCAACTGCCTTTTAGTACAGTCCACTGGATCATATTAAACTCATCAACTGATAAGTTTTAAAACATTTGAAAAGCAAGTCACATTTCCATTTATAATGTTAATCCAACCAGAACAGGTCACTCTAGCTGCCCCTCCAGTTAGACGATAATAAATGAAAAACTGACCATGAAAACAATATTTTCAGGTCAAGATGGTAATTAGATTACCAAGTTCAAGAGGATACCTATTTTGCTTTTTCAATAAGCTCTTCGGTCCCACTTTATATTAATTGTCCCTAATACCTGTGCACTTATAACTAGATGTGTGTGTAGTATGTAACCACAGTGTAAGTACACAACTTCACACATGTAACACACCTCAGAAAGGTGTGTGTTAAGTACACTTTTTGGTAAATAATGTGTTACACTTTATATTAAATAGACAATTGCTATGGATTTAGCATGTAATTCCTCTGATGTTACACAGCAGTGGGCAGTAAATTAGGCTTTACATATAAATTGTGTTTGGTGTCCAGAATGTTACACTTAAGTGGACAGTTCCTGCGGCGTTACCATGTATATACACTGGTATTGCAGAGGTGCACTAACTCCACCCACTTTACATATCCCTAAACCTACCCAACTACACCCCCTGTTCCAGTTTCTCTTATACATACTGCTGTTACTAAATGTAACAGGATATGTTATTCTTGTTACTACTTAGTGAAGTGAAAAATGTGTTTTTACCAATGTCCTGTTACACATTTGTACTTACACACACCATTCTGAGGTGTTACATGTGTGTAGTTACAAAAATATTGCTGTAGATACTATGTACAAATGTTTAAATTAATATAATAATTGATACTTTTGACTCATCTCTTTTGTCTTTTTACAAATTGTTGAAGTGCAGATCTTAAAAAAAGGTAAAGTTATTTAATTTGATGTCTAAAAATCCTGCAGATGGTCATGGTACCATTTGGAAAACTTTTTTTCTTTTTCTTTTGAATAAGCCCTTTTTAAGTTGTTCCATCGGCAGCTAATTAAAAAAGGACTTATATTTTTTGTTTGTTGCAAATTTACATGCAACTTGGATATTTACATTGGCTTGTTGGGGTCATATTTCTTTCTACAAAGTGCACGCGTTTTATAGTTAATGAAATGTTTTGGTCTGAAGCGCCACCCTCCATCTATCTCCCAATCACGAAGTCAGTAGTGTTTCGGCATTGAGGTTGCCTGCTCTGGGGACTCGTGCGTGCGCACAGATTATTGCAGGTTTTTAAAAATGTAAGCTGTTTTTGTTGGATGCTGCTCTAAATTATAACGATTGGTGATGTTTTATATATAAAAGGCAGAGAGATTCAACAATTTGCGCCCAAGTTCAAGATTTCATTTGCGATTTTACATCTTAAAGCGACGCTTGTACGCGAAATGATCGTAAAATGAAGTTAGGGATGGTTTCTGCGCAACATTTTATAAATTAGGCCCCTGGTGCAACAGAGATAAAAAATCGCGTTGTTAGTTACTTAAAGCCATTTCTCTTCAATAGCCTAATGTTTTTTTTTGCCGCGGATCTTCATGAGCCCAGAACACAATGCAGCCTACGTGCTGTTATCCTTCAGTCCACACGACTGTTTATGGACTGTGATTAAGATTAAGCTGATGTACGTAAAGTATATTCTGATTAGGCAGGTGGCCTCACTATGAATAACCCATCAGTCACAGCACTGTCATAAAAAACACTCTGCTTGGACGTGAAAGGACACGATCCAGAATGCACCCATGCGTGCCCCTTACGCAAACGCTTAAACCCAGCCTTCACAAGGCAAGGTTTTGTGTGCCAAACAGATAAACAAGATAAGAAGATTTTCCTGTATTCCAAAAACTTTGACTTTATGTTTGGCCTGTCACATTTCTAAACTAGTGTGGTATAAACGGGAAATAAAATGTTTGAATATGCTCTTAAAATGGACCTTAAGTGATGCACATTAGAAAAACAACAACAAAGGCACTGCTTTTGGAGACTATTGTGATCATTTTTAACAGATAAATGTGATGCATTTGTCAATTAATGCAGGAAAACTTACAATTTAAATGTGACCTGAGAAAGAAATATCAGAATGATCCATTCATAAGGAATCATATCTTTACAGTCAAAACCTTGACTCAATACTGCGCCCTGCTGAGTCAAAGTGGAACACAATATATTAGAAAAACAATTCAATCTGTTTACTTTCGGAAAAGACAGACAATATGTTTACATAGTTTTTTATGATAAATCAGCCTCAATTGATTTTTATATAAGATCTAAGCAGTTACATTACATCACTAAATCATCCAGTGTAAAAAAAAAAATCACAACTAAATGTCGATTAATGCAGATTAAAATAAATGGCTAATTGCTTTTTTTGACCCGTAACTGCAGTTTTAAACACTGACTAAAACACCCTGAGACCAGACTTTCATTTATTAATACAGCTTGTATAACTAACAATCAATGAATGTCTGATGATGGTGGTGGTGAAGAGGATGAAGATGGTAGGAGTGAAGATCAAGAGGACACCAGTTTCTCACAGATCCAGGGCAAGGCCATGGAACAGGGTGCATCATACCAGCTCTTTATAGCTACACGGCTTAACACAGTTGTTTTTATCATGTAGCCACAGTCTTCATTAATATGGTTGTTGGGCTCACCATCTTCCCAGAAGCTACAGAGGAAAAAGAAGATCGTTTCTATGGGGGTTAAATCTAATCTAAAATTCCTTAGGATGCCAATGGAATAGCACCATTTTTTAAATGACAATGGAAAATTAAAGGTTAAAGACATATCTCTTGGTTTTTTCAAAGGGACATTTGTTCACGTATTATGTTAGTTAATATTTCTTGCACTCAAAACAGTTATATAACCATTTTCTAACCTGATTAATTTTATTATACAATCAATCAGGTGGCTGTGATAAGACTTTCACTGCGTCTCATAAACTAAAATAATAAAATGAAATAAGCACAAAATAAAAAAACAAACAAACTATAATTCTGTAAAATCTGCCCTATAATAACTAGATATTTAATATTTCAGATTCCCAAGTAGTCATTAAAATGAATGAATCTCAAATGTTCATTAAACACTGAATTGGTATATAAATTATTTTGAGGATATTTAAATGATAAGAATATTAGTTATTTCATTTCTGTTTTTCTGTTTATTATTATTAATAAAATGTTTTTATGTTTTTAACAAAGAGGAAGAACAGACAGGAAGGGAGATGATTCAGGGAATTACCACAAGACCTCTTAAAAAAAGGAAATGAAAAAATATAATTCAGTAGTTTTATCCCCATGTGACATGTGTCATAACACTGATGATTTTCCAAGTATTCGTATGGATCTGAATTCTGGCACATGAGTTTTAAACCTATTTGTGACATTCTTACCCTCCAACTAGTGTAGTTCCGTCCACCCATTGCCAGTCATCTTCTACTTTATGATCACTTATGCCAAACCAGTAAGCGTTCCAGTATCCACGAGGCAGCAGGTTCCATATGAACGTCTTCATCATGTCAAAAGGTCAAATAAAAAATCAGTTGAATAAAACAACAACAACAGCGACTAAGAATTTATTGTACAGCTCACATGCTTTAACTGAGATGTCTTCCTCTTTTGTATATTCTTGGCCAATAGTTGCTGTTCTTTTTGCACAAATATTGATGTCTAAGTTCAGTGTTACTTGAGGCCATTACATGTGCAGCAGACATATCTGCTTACAAACAAAAGGGCAGTCCTTACCTGTTCCTCAGCTGTGAGGATAATGGCCAGATGTCCTCCTTGCCGCTTGCAAAAGTCCTGACTGTCTGACCAGCTCCTTCGAAATTCAGAGACGTAGTAACAGCTGCCGTTAAAGTGCCTCCAGTCTTCAGCACAGGGATTTTCGGATGGGAGCGGATCGGTTTGTGCTGTAAGGGTTGCCTCTAAAAAGACCCAACATTTAACTTTATGAAATGCAAAAGATATTGTTTATTAAAAATTAGCCTGTAATGGCTCAACCTCAAGCCATCCTAGGTGTATATGGCATTCTTCTTCTTTCAGAAGAATCTAATCGGAGTTATATTAAAAATATAAATCCTGGCACTTCTAAGTTGACTCAGTAAGGGTTGCTCCACCCCAAAATGAAAAGTTTCTAATTAATCACTTGATCACAGCTGCGAGCACACAAGGATGCCCTGTTTTTGTTCAAAGCGTAAATACATGTAGAAAAGCATGCACTATTAGTGTCCAGAGGATACTTTGCAAAATAGTGATACAGTGTCAAATAATGTTAGGGTTGAACCATTGACGGTAGATGGAGTATTCAGACGATGTCTTTCATACATATCTGGACCTTGACATTACTTTGCAGTTAATGGGAGCGTCACAAGCCTCCAGGGTTTCATACAAAATATCTTATATTTTGTTTCAAAGATGAACATAGCTTTCATGGGTTTGGAATTAAATGGAGTTTATAAGAGATTAATGATAAAGTTTTCATTTTTGGGTGAAGTCAGAACACCCACCCACTGCAATAATAACAACATTTTTTAATAGAATTCCCATTGGATTGGTCAGAAAGAAGAAAGTCAAATATACTGTACCTACAGTGGCTTGAGGTAAAAAACAGGATCATTTAAATTTTGGGGTGGACAGCACAAATGCATGCACCTCACTAACCTAGCTCAGCGATTTTATTCTTCAACTGTATCCGTTCTTTCTCCAGTTCACTTTTTTCTTTCCCCGCAGCCTCAAGTTCTACAGTCAGAGCCGATATGCCAGCGCAGTCCTTCTGCATGTGTGATTCAGCAGAGCTGGACAGGGAATGCTGGTCATCTGATCGGTCCTTACCTAAAAGCGAAGTGAAATCAGAAAGGTGTGTTAATGATATGGTATAAAGGAAATTTCAAGAGATAAAAATAGAGAGATTCAGATTAGAAGTCAACAAATGTAAAAAAAAACAATAAGAATTTGACATATTCTTCACTCTTCACAAATTTCACAATTACTTAGAAAGAAACTAAGGGTAATGTGTTAAATTAAATGTTACATTTTAAAGTTGAAAGACTGAATAGTATTTTATAGTACAGTTTCTCTATGTTTACCGTAATCATTTCGCTTTAAACAAGAAATGCACATTTTTAGTAAATTAACTGTCATTTTTACATATTTAAATTAACATTCGAAATGTTTCTTTGTATAATTTTCAGAAAGCTAATAAAAGAGAATGTTTTTTTTTTACACATATAAGCAAAATATGCATTGTTACTTAATCAAAATTGGAATTCTTGTGAAGCAGACTTGATTTCACTTGTTTTAATGTCCAGACCTGTTAATGAACACACACCAAAGTCATGTAAGTGAGAAATGAGAAGTACCGCTGTGGACACTCCAGGTAACCACCAGGATCATGAGTAAGATGAGGCAGAAGACACTCAGGCATGCTGTTGCCACCTTGAAGGGATCCTGGCAAAATTGCTTTCTGCTTTTATCTGGGTTTTGAAAAACTAGAAACAAACAAATAATTAAACAACTGGATTTACAATATAACAACTGTATAATAACATTTTACAAATGCTTTCTGGAATACAAGTGTGTTTTTTTTTGCCAGGCTAGCTCAAACTCTAACAGTATTGATCAGTATGTTATCCATTAATGGTGTTGGTTGTCAAGCTAGAGTTTCTAGTTTAAAACATCTTAAACATTTTTACAACTGCAGCATCTGGGATTAAACATTTGTTAAAGAATCCTATTCAATTATGTAAGAACCTAATGTCTAATTTAACTTAATTTAATGTCTAATTTAACTAATTTTTTTTTTTTTTTTTACAAATCTAGTAAGCAGTAGCTTTTTTAGAGACTTTGCCAACACAATGATTAAACATGCGTCTCATTGCACACAATGTATCTGTAAACATTTTCGCTTGTCATACCTGAATATCGCACATCTGGAACGCTGAAGTCGTCGTCAGGTCCGTCGATGAGATTGGCGTTCATTGCTCCTCTGTTCGCAGACATTGCTCACGTTTGCAGGCTTTTACAAAGACATGAAAAGTGTGTCCCTTCGCTGCAGTTATACACTCTTGGACCTCTTGCTCAACAGCAGGGGCGGTTTAAAACGAGATGGTGCTTGTGTGCTGAACGACGTGGATTGGTCAGCATTGTAGTTCTTTCTCGCAACAAAGATTCGTAATAGCAATTACTGCAAAGTGCACATAAAAAAAACAACTGCTGCTTATGACTCACCCTGACGGTACACCTTTATTGAGGGGGCCTATGTTCTATCCATGACCGTTCCTTATGTCTTAAATGCATTTCTTTCTGCTGGGAAATGTTGGTAACCAAACGGAATTAATTTCAGTAGGCAGTTAAGTAAAGAACCGAAATTGTTTGGTCAGCATTTTGAGACGACTTTAGGCTGTTGTTTTCATTGGGAGATGCGTCTTCACTTGCGTTAACGTCAATCCTCTGCGGGCGAGTTGCTAAACGTGTCTATCTTGACCTGTTCTGAATACATAGAACATTTTCTTCAAAACAGTTGTTTTATTTTGACGTACTCTTTCTGTGCCTTTTCACAGTAAGAAGACAGACACAAAAAAACCCTCAACTACAGCTAGCAAAAAAGTTGGACAGACTAGCTTGCATGCTGTAGATTTCCTCACCTCTGACACGTTGTACTATGCATTAGCCTATTCTTACTGGTTTTCTTACCGTTTTCTCACACAGAAAATGTTACTAGGTCTATAATTATTATACATGCCTCCGGGCTTCAGGTATACATGAAGCATAATGAAGTTATACAAGTAATTCATCTTCTAAACATATATTCATACATTAGATTTAAATTAAAAGACTTAAAAAGTACAGTCTTATAGTGCCCATCACTGCCCAAAACAGTGTGATTTACAGTAAGAAAGTAGTCATAAAAGCCATTAAGGTGTTTCTGTAAAACATGTAATAAAACATTTTGTAAATGGGATACTCTGATTTCCATGTCCATACAAAGTAAATGGGGCCCAATGATTTTTGGATGGTCAATGTTCGGAATATCGTTTGTGTGCATATTAAAAAGTGGCAGGTCTTACAGTTTTGGAACAAGATGAATGTGAGAAAACTATTGCATTATTATTTATTGATTGATTTTTGAGGTAAGCTATTGATTTAACAGAGTCAACATATAGGTTAGAAAGCCTTTGTCAGTAAGGATTCATGACTAAACCAGTTGAAAGCAAAACATTATACACTTTAACCAATAGATGGAGGCATACTTCCTCAAAAACAGCCAGAAAGCTGAGCTTTCAATAAAAGTAGGGCTCACATATATGTTATGGAGCAGTTTACAGGGCCAAGAAATGTTTGGAGAGAGACACCTGTGATAAAAACTTAGAAGATCTAATCTAAATTAAACTGAAAGACATATTGCATGTGAGAAACAGACTGACATACATATAGGCTCAGTCATACAAAACACATGGTATCCATACAAGCACACCCACAAAATTATATTATTAATTTTGATTTAGTTGAAAATGTATCCACAGACTTAAGAAAAAAAACCTGTGCTATCAAGTAGGGATAAACATTAGCAACATAATTAAAACCTATTAACAAGAATGCATGATTTTATGCTTAATTGGCACTGATACAAATTTTTTTTTTCATGCATTAGTGTGGATGCTAAAAGTTGACATTCTTGGTATGAAAGGGCCTTTTTAGTCATCTTAGTGGTTTATGGAGTGCTCTGAAAAGTTGCTAGGGCATTGCTAAGTGGTTTCATACATTTTAGGTAGTATAGGATTTTTTTGTTCTGATTTGTTGCACTTTTGATCATTTGGAGATCTACATGGAAAACATAATGGCATACTGATAGTATGCATACTGTGCCCAGCCAAACATTCAGTACTATATTAAGAGTTCTGCTTCTCACCAATAAACCAGACGTGCAGAGATGAATATGTGAGAAATTGTGGGTAGTGAGGCTGCCTGTGGAGGAAGTTACCATTTTGCTTATCAGATTAATATACACACACCATCACCAGTTACATGAATTGGCCTTAAAAACTTACAGTTGTCAACCAATTCAAATATGAATATAACCTTAAATGCCACCATCTGCAGGATCCAGATAACAACAACAAATTCTCAACATGTTAACTATAACTGAACACCAGGGAGGGTCATATTCAGATTCATTAAGCAAAGCCACATGAGCAATGATTACCTGCTGTGCCAGGAGTATTATGGCTTCTCAGTGCTGCAGGTTTTGTCATTCAGCAGTGGACCCTTGTGATGGGCATAGAGAATGCCTTTCATGCTTGGGGTTGCTCATTTAACGAAAGATGGGGATAATTCCTGCGCTGCAGCTTGTGATCTACCAATAGATTAACAATTTGAATTTGCACCGCTAGCATGTAAATCTGTACCTGAGTGTGGTAGGGAGAGAGAATGTTCATTGGACAGGCATGGTCATAAGCGCCCCTGACACTTATCTGCAGGTAATAGAAGCTATTCAGGCTTTATCACAGAGAATGGATCAGTTTGAAGCTAATCAATCCTTTTTCTCATTTCATTCTCCCAGTAAGGAAGAGGTTGGGCAATATTCCCTTCCTGGGGAAGGCGCAAAGGTTGATGACTTCAAGTTGGAGACGAATCAACAATGAAAGAGTTTCAATACCCGTATTACTAGGGTATTTAGCGCAGACAAGATGGTTTCAAAAACCTAAATTTAATGCAGGCTGTAGATGGTTGGCCAATATTATTTGCGGAAGACAATAAGCCCAGATGACCAAGATTCTAAGAATTTTGTTGATTCAGCTTTGGCTGCCCACTCTCAACTGACGCATGATGTGGGGGAGGTCATGTCTTCAGCTAACTGCATTGCTGGATGTCATAAGAGGCAAGTTATGAATTTACCAGTAATGTCAGGTCAGGTCTTTCATTCAGATTCTTAAGAGGTGCTGGATAGGGCAGAGCGATGAGAGAAAATGTTTAGCAAGCCTCTAATAAATCTCCCACAGCCTCCAGGCAGAAATATAGAAATCAACAAATATAGAAATCAACCGGTGTGGTCTAGGTGCACAAGTGGTAATCCAGCTATTGTCCCGGGGCAAGGCTTTCATACTAAAGGGCGAAATTCTGCCACATATTCCCAGAGAAAATCTTAGTCTCGAGGGGGAAAATCGACAGGGAAGCTCAGGGAGGTATGCAAGACGGACCTTCATAGGCAATCAGGGGCCAGTCGTTGACTGTACCTCCCAACTTTTATGGGCCAGTTGGGAGAAATTCTCAGACCCCTGGGTTGTATCCACCACAGCTCAAGGGTACAGACTGCAATTTCGATGGTGCCCCCCACACTTTTCAAGAGTCTGAATGACTCATCAAGGACCCACTACTGAAGACCATACTAGTAGAAGTTACCCTTCAAAGCACAGCTGACTGAATTTTATTCAACTTATAGTTTTTCATAGTGCCAAAAAAAGACAGTGGTCATCATCCTACTTTTAATTTCTAGGGTTCACTGTGAATCGGAAGAAGAGCAGTCTCCAACCCAAACAGCAGGTAGATTTCCTGGTTCTGCATTTCAATTCTTTGACAATGGAGGTATGTCTTACTCCCTGGAGAACAGACAACCTGGAGAAAGCAATAAATCACTTCCAGACAGGGAAAATTGTGACCGCCATTTATAAGCTATTAGATATGATAACAGCAGCATCTATAGTAATTCTCTTAGGTCAGCTCAGAGCGCTTTGCAAGGGAGCCCCACTGGGCAATATTCTCCACAGGAAATCAGTGATCACAACAGATGCATCCGTGAGGTGTTGGGGAGCTGTTTGGGAGGACTGGTCAGTGAAGGGCAAGTGGGAACCCCCTTGATCATCAGAGTACATAAATGTGCTCAAACTGTGGGCTGTTACCGGCTGTTATAATCTCTATTACCGGATATATGCCACAAGCATATTCTGATAATACCTCTGTAGTTTACCACATAAATCAGCAAGGCTGGACGAAATCACTAAGATGCCTTCAGGTGGTAACAGATCTATTAACACGGGCACGTCCTCGCTATGAGCTATGGTACAGTCAACAGAGCGGCCGACATTCTGTCCAGAACGGGGCCTCTCCCAGGGGACTGGCAGCTACACACAGAGGTGGTAGTCCAAATGTGGGCCAGATATGAGACAGCCCAGATAGATCCCAGGTAAGCACTTTCTTTTTGAAATAAGATTATTTTGCTTACCCTATTGGCAATTTTTTTGCTTGTTTTTTGCTTGGCAAAAAGTCATTTCATTTCTGCTTGTTTTTCTGAAAACAGTTACATCTGTGACTCACGTTCTCGATCACCGTTGTGTAACAACAATGCGAGAAGTAAGCTGCCATAAATGTTATTTGTTATATTAATGAATTAATGAAATTAATGAAGATAACTGGAGACAGAATTTTTAGTTAGTTTTTTTACTGTTAATGACCAAATAATACTTTAAAAGTAAGTAGCCTAGTGGGTTTCGACTTCTTTGAATATTGTAATGATATGAAAAAGTACAAAGTATAAAGCGGTTAAATGTTGACATATCTTATCTTACCAAAATGTAATTCTATGTATTTATTCTATTATTCATTATTACGAATGCTACATAAATGGACCATGATTAACACATTTAAACATGTCTTTAATCCTGTTTATGTAGTTGAAATAGTCCACTTACAAATGTTACCGCACCTCATCAACAGCAGTCTCAGTTACAAGGCAACAACAATTTATTTTCATGTACAAATTATAACTTGCTTTGACATCATAAGTTGAAACATATTAACATGTTTCAACTTATAATAAAACAATGCACAGATATGCACAGACTTTGCTTAATTTACAAACAACTTAAAATACAAAAGTAATGTACAGAACAACTCCATTCATTACATTTTAAGTTTTCCAGCAGCCCCATTTTCTCCAGAACAGTCCTAAAAGAAGAGAAAAGGGAAATTAAAAAAATTAAGACGGAGCTGCAATCTTAAGGTTGGAAAACATGACACACCAGGACATGCTTACAAAATACTCCAGAAATCATATTTCTGGATCATCGGGTTTGCCTAAAACATTTGTGAACATATCTAGCATGACAGAACTACAAATAAAAGTTCTAGTAAAAGACTTATTAAATAGTAAAAAATAAATAGTTCACCCAAAAAGGAAAATGCTGTCATCATTTACTCACCCTTGAGTATTTCCAAATCTGTATGAATTTCTTTGTTCTGCCGAACACAAAGGAAGATTTTTTTGTTTCCTACTATGGAAATGGTGAGCAAAACAGCCTGGTGAAACAACTTTTGGTGATTTGGAGCGTCAACAATGACTACCAGAAATCGTAGACTCTGTCTTCAATTTAAGTTTACATTTTTTAAGACCTTACATCTAACATTAGTTTTGACTGCTATTGAGTAAATTAAAAACACAAATCTTACATTTATAGGTGTTCGTCGGCCATCACAGAACCATCACCATTTTTTTTTTGGTTAAATAAAAGTCCATTCTTCACTAACACATTCATCAGTTACATAATTATATGAACAAATTACACGTAGCCTACAAAAAGTAAACAAGAGACATTGTTGTTTTAATTTAGTACTTTATTTAATATTTCATAAAAATGGAATTTAGTAATGTTTTACAGTATTAGTTTTTTTAAAAATGAAATGAATGAATGTGAGTTTTATTAGAATGTATGAATAGAGTGGGGGAACTATGACATCATGCTGTAGGCCGATTGACTGTTTGCATGAAACTAGTTCCCTCTACAAAAAGCTAATAGGATTTGCATGGGCTTTTGGATTATTGTAAAAAATAAGCTCTGTGTTCAATCACAGTTCATGAAACCCACACGTTTTGTCCATCGAGATAATATCACTTTTATGAATTTTGATTCCTAAAAGAGCACCAGAACTTCAAAGCTAAACTCAGGCTATGAATGAACGTCACCGCCGCGCTTTTGACAACTTTTTCAAACCTATTTGTAATGTGTTCAAGGAAATGGATTTATATAAATTTTAAACCACTCTACATTAAACTTTTCATACAAACTGGAATAAATACAAAACTAGAAAAAAGCTCAAACTAAAATTTGTAATAAATAGTATAGTGAATAACTAAACGAAAACATAATGTGTAAAACATTTCGAAATGAGGTGCAATAAAAGTAAAAAAAAAAAAATCCTTGATTAATATGAATGTTTTAATTAAAAAAAATGTCTTCATGTGTGCTATTCAATAAAATAACAGCAGAGTGTGCGAGTTTTTGCATACAAGAAGATTAAACTTTTTTTAGTTTATAAAAAACTCGTTTTTTGTCTACAATGTGACATCATAGTTTCCCCATTCTATAAACAAATAGGACATTCTATAGAAAAAAACATTTAAAGGTGCAGTGTGTACTTTTTAACTTCATCTAGTAGTAAAATTGTGAAATGCAACCAACGGCTCGTTCCCCCGGTGCCCGGTTTGTTTTTTATCGGCCACTGTACAAACATCATAGCAACTACCATGTAAGGGGACCCGTGGTGTATGTAAATATAAATAGCTTATCCAAAGTTAATAAAAACATAACATTTTGTTACCTCAGAAAACATATATTATATTGCATTTCTATCAACAGATCCTCTTAAATGCTACACACGACGCCTTTAAATATTTCAAAATGTATTTATCCTCATAAGATGTTAAGTACAATAACAGAATGAAGACTTGAGACTTGACTTGGATTTGGACCTCTGGGACTCGTGAACACATCTGCTTCGCACTCACAGATCACCCCAAGCAGAAGACGGTGAAATTCTGCATCTGAGACCATGGCCAAATACCTGCCCAAAATTTATGTGACATCTGACAGTTTGTACTTTGCTTTCTTCAGCATGCAGTTTTTCCATATTTTTTTTTATTTTATTTTATTTTTTTTACAAAACCCATAGAACTTGAGAGCACAGGTTAAAATGTATAAAAACAATTTGCTCTTAATGAAAGCAGAATATTCCTGAAACGTCTACCCACTAAAACAAACAATTTCATCTTTTAAAAGCACTTGTAAGGAAGCCATTTAAAAAAAACAGAGAAACAAACTGCAACTGCTCAGTGATATTAAAGATACAGTTCACCCACATGAAAATGTCTGATTCTTAATGGGGACTGAAGCTTCAATAGAGGACTATATGCATTTGAATTTACTCAGACTGCTGTAATAGTTGTACTAAAGAAACAATGCACAAAGCATAGGCTTCTGACTTACCCGGAACAGACACCGCAACGACCTGCGAAACATAGCGGTTGGTCTTCACATTGTAGGCCACACAGCTATAGTTTCCACTGTGTTTTTCCTCTACATTGGTGAGGGTAATGTTGGTTGTTGTCTTCTGAGCCATTGCTGTTCCATTAAACATCCACTGGAGCTGAGCGGGAGGGTTAGACTGGGCTGAGCATGTGAAGGTTAAGCTAGAGCCTTTCTTTAGAATTGTATCTGCTGGAGTCTGTGTCATGACGATTTTCTCTGGGCCGTCTAGACAGACATGGGAGAAAAAGGCGATGTCATGTTTATTAAAGTGCTTGCAATGCAACTATGTTTTATATTAAGACTAGTTAACTTAAAACCCCCTAATCCATTTTAAATGGTTAACACATTTTAATGGTTAAGAACTTTGGTTCTGTTTTTTGCCCCTGCTTGTTCTCCTGGTTTTGCTTTGTTTTTACTTTGTGTTTTTGTACATTTTGGATCCCTGTTGCCTGCCCTTTTCTTTTGCATTATTTCACTTAATAAAACTTTACACTGTTGAGCCACTATCTTCTTTCTTGTGTTTCTTGCCTGCCCATGTGTTATAGTTAAAGGGTCCCTGAAAGGAAAGAACATTTCATCATGTGGATTTAGAACGATATGAATAATGAATAATAATTTTTAGGTGAACAAGTTCTTTGAAGGTAATATAGTGATGCTAAGCATGTGTGGGTGTGATCAGGTACGTACAGCTCACAGTGAGATTGAAGGGAGCGCTCCTCCCTGACTCCAGAGCGTTCTCTGCAATGCAGAAGATTGGTCCTCGCAGATCTGTACGGCGAACTTCAGCGATTGTTAGCTCGTTGCCGACTGCATTAAGTTTTATATGTGTGCCATCCACCTCTAAAGGGACAGAACCGTTCAGCCACCTGTAAGTAAAGGAGCCTTTGGCAGAGCAGGTGAGAACCACGGTGCTGTTGAACTCTACAGCTTCAGGGAGATTGGACGAAATCTTGACGTCAGTCACGGGTTCTGGAGAAAAGAGAAGAGAACCATGGATTGGGATCATTCAGAAACACAAAAACTAACCCTGCTATAGAACTGCTATAAAGATTACTTTTTGTATTTGCCTAATGCTTTCAACAAATTTGTGCAACACTTGGCTTGGATAGCTGAAGATGGCACTGGATAGTCAATACTTACCAAGAACTTTAAGAGCAATCTGTCCCGAAAGCTGCTTTCCTGTATCAGTGACTATATTGAGAATATATTCCCCTTCATCCTCCTTCACCAGCGGCCCGAGCTGAAGCGCACACGTCGTCTTGTTGTAGATGATTCTGCTGGCGTATTTCTCATCAGTGCTTCCAGTGTTTGATACAAGGATACTTGTAATTATCGGTGTAATTTCTTGACCTTTGTTGAAATTCCATGTTATTGTTATAAAACCCGTTACTGAGGTGATTGTTGTCTTGAAGGTCACATTTTTACCTGGTTTAATAAGGTAAGGAGAAATCTAGATTCCTGCTAAGTTCTTAGAAATTATTTTTGCAGTGTAGCTTCATACATTTGTAATGAAAATTTCATTGAATGACTTTAGATTTAATGAACAGATGGTGGAGCAAGCATCCATTGAAAGTACTCTATTCTTGAGTACACAACAGGTTTTCTTTTCACAGAGCAACAAAATGGCTTTATTGTGCCACGCTGACTATTATTAAAAAAAAAAAAACTAAATAATTGATTTAAATGATAAAAATGTTTTATTAAATAGGTAATAAAATGGTGCCAAACATTGTAGTAGCCTACAACAATTCTTCTTTCAATATCTTCAGAGAGTTACAGAACTATGGAAATTATTTTGCATAGCCATGAATAAACCATACACGGACTCACCGATAACTCCGTTGGTTTTGTCGTAGAGAAGCGGGCTGCCCTCGGAACAGCATCCTATAAGAGGAATGATTTTCAGTCAGGGTTTGATTTTAGTCAAAATCCAGGATAAACAAACCAAAAATTATGTACTGGTGTAGGTTACTGTTAAAAACCTTAAAACCCCTAAAATGAGCTTTAGATCCAGAATTTTAGTTTTAGAAATTAAAAACAAATATAAGTGACGAATAACGCATTTGATTTTTGTTTTTAACTTACCAAGAGCAGCCAAAATAAGAAAAGGCAGGTTATAGTAGTTATAGAAATTCATAAGGGAGACGCGAGTCCCTGAGTGACAGACAGGAACAGTGTGACTAAACAACTGGAGAAAGTTAAACCCGCCCCGTTCAACCTGTACTTTTCTGATGACACACAGTAAAGACAACTATTATCCACCTTCACCACTAGATGGAGTCATACTCATGCCTCAGAACAGACAGAGCGCTCAGCCTTTCAATCTAACTCAAGACCACAGCAATGTTTTGATTATGAAGACATTTGCAGGGCCAGGAAAGGCCTCCGACACAAGCTTAGGAGAAAACACAATTAAACTGAAAGCCATATGACGGCTTTATGCGAGCAACTGACTGATACACACACAGATAAACATACACCATGCATAGGCTACATATATGTATACTGTGTACACACACAAATATATACATGACTCATTTTGTAGTTGCGGGTACATTTAGTGTCCTTGTCTGTCACTGTCAAACTCTGTTACCAAGGTAGAGTTACAATGATAAGAACAGTGTATCAAGAATTTACATTTTTATAAAAAAAAAAA
>JAUMHI010000064.1:16714736-16744013 GCA_032359435.1 Enteromius unitaeniatus
CCCTACTTCGCGGATTTTCACCTATCGCGGCCAGGTCTGGAACGCATCTACCGCGATAAACGAGGGATCACTGTAATTTAATAAATAAATGAAAATTATAATAATAATTAATTAATAATAATTAAAATACATGAAATAAAATAATAAAATGAACACCATTCTCAGAATTTGCATATGCAGTGCAAATATTCTAACATTTAAAAACTTGATGTGCAGAGGGAAGACATGAATTCCTGGTTTTGAGAAATTTAACAAATTTAAAACATTTTATGTTATATCTGTTCATATTTTTATCATAAAATCACTTAATTTCAATGAATCTTCCTTGTTCCCTTACATTTATTCCTTATTTTCTTGGCCTCAGAAAGCCTTAGATTTACCTTCTCAAAAATGGTTTTCAAATTTCATTTAGCAGATGCTATTTTTTTAATGCTTATATTTAATAAGCGATTCATCATAAAGAAGGAAATAAATGAGAAGTTCTTGCGATACAAAGTTTCAGGCTTTGTTAGATAAATACAAGCTAGTCAGAGAGAGGTCGAGGGAAGAAAAACCAGTTTTTTTCTTAGGATGAAGTCAAATGGTGATGAAAGAGATGAGTTTTCAGGTGTGATTACAAGGACAAAAAACTCTATTAAACGTCTTCTTTTGTGTTCCACAGAAGAAAGTCATACAAGAGTGACATATTTTGACATTTTGGAGTCAACTACCTTTTTAACACTTTGTTTTAGTCAAAGAAGTCCAAAAGCTGTAATTTACTGACTAGCATTTAATAAAATAACATGATTCTGTAAATCATGGTGAAACTAATGCAGTTATGCGCTAAGAAAACTAACCCTTGGCATCCACCAAAGGTAATGACAGCCTTTGGGACTTGCACAAGCAAGTTGGCGAAATGTTTCGACAGCGGAATTCAAAAAACACACAACAACACTGTCATGCTCCTCCTCCTTTCTGTTTCTCACACACGCATGCGATGGAGACGCTGCAGCTAAATTACTGGTTCACACAGAATACTGCAGACAAACAGGTTTGTAACTTAATGGAAGAAAATCTCCTCCCCTAAAAGCTTGATTCAGAGAAGGCAGAGAGACACAATGAGAGCGTGTCAGGGGAGGGGAGCTTTTGTGTGAAGCTAAGGACAAGAGAGGGGCGAGAAGATACAGTACAAACCCGAAAGACTTCATTCTAAAGCCTCGGGCTGTTTACTGAACCAAAATACGGTGACCGCACACAGACACACGCACATAAACTCTAACGCACTGTACAATCACCCCGGGACCATTTGTATGGGTGGTTCTGGGCCAAAAGAGCAAACTAGAATGTAAATGACCTAAGTGAGACCACCTGGGTGTTTTTTAAATGGTTAAGTGAATGCCTCTGAACTCACTTGTGGACATGCAAATTCAAATACAGGCTACACCCATGACAAAAATGTACCATGGTAACCATATAGAGTATACTACAACACAAGTTGGTACAGTTACCAGAAGAAAAAAAAAAGGGGTTGAAAAAAATGTATGTACTCCGGTAATGCGTTTTATTTATAATGAATGTAGATACTATTTAAAAATTTCACAATTACAAATAAACAGAGAAAAAAAGCCCACATTGAATTAAATGCAAAATTTGAAAGTAGTAACACTCAAGACAGGTGTTTTCTTGAAATGTGCTTTTCTTACCGTTTCTTTGTAATTTAAAGGTGAAATCTCTGTGAAAATAGTTTCTAGATCATTTTTCCCACTGATTTTCTTACAATTTCACTCATAAATTGCTAGAAAATTTGACAAATACTGTCATACATTTATTTTTCATTTATATACATTATCATTTTTCACCTAGAAAGTGCTAATAAATTTCACAAATAAAAAGAATTGGCAAGTAACACAGTAAATAAACACAACTTTTTAAAGTAGAAATAGCACTTTTTTGTCAAGCATACTATATTAATAAAATATTAATAGATATTTTATTCATTCATTTGTTATTAATTAGTTTGTTTTTCAACAAAGTGTGATCTCCAAATGTTTTTTTAAACAACTTTTTTTTATGCTAAACACCACCAATTTTGTAGTTATTAATCTAATACACTGAAAAAAAGAATTAATTGAATTTACTCAATTTTTTAAGGTATGTGGTTGCAATTTAAATAAATTAAGTTGACTAACTTCCAACATATTTTAAATTTAAAAGTAGGTTAAACGATTACCGTGCTATTTTTCTCACAATTCAGAATAAAAAAGAAACCTGTTTAGGCAGCAAACTGTACAAACACACTCATTCAGGCCTGTGCCGCTCTGGATTGTATTTCTGAGGAGATGATAAATTGTGCTGTATGGCCAGTGGGAAAGCAGTCATGCATACTTTGGTTTCCAGCACACTTTCAGTGCATCAGTCAGAGAGTGCTAGAGAAACACCAAAAGCCTCAACAGGCGTGGCTCTCGCACTTCACAATGGGCCGTCGTGACACTGACTAAACACACATTTGTTTCTTTTTTGACATTTACATTTATTGAATGAGTGTACACATTCAGGTTGAGTCTCCCACAGTGAAGGTATTAAGTACACCTCAGCTCCAAGGATCTTTGTGTTGACTTAAGGCCAGTGAACCCGCTCAACTGGTCACATATGAAAGGAGACCTGTGCAATTCAACACAGCTCCTTCACACCAGCTCAAGAATAGTGATATTAACGTCTATAAGGAACTGTATTCAATAGAAAAAAAGAACTGCATACAACTTTATGGCGGGAAACACTGTAAAGCCCATGAAATTAAAAACGGTTCAATACTGTATGCATTTAACAATCTTACTCTTCCATTCAAACAGACCAAAAATACTGATGATTCATTCTGCAATACACAGGTTCTTGTCATATCATATGATCTCTATTTGAACATTTTTATACAGATGAGATCTCTCTCTTTACATTTTTTTTCGTCTAAGAGCACAAATAAATGTGACAAAAATTGTAATTTTCTCTCATAATTTTCTTATAATCCAGATTTTTTTTTTACATTTAGTCATTTTCCAAAGCAACCTTTTTTTCTTGCAATTCTGCATCAGATATATGGGATATAAACATAAGTGCCAAATATGATTGCTAAAAATACCAGACGTCAATGCAGAGTTGAGAGGAATTGCAAAATAAAGCACTAAGATATAAACTTAGAATGGCTAGAAACGTGGAATAGTGAGATAAATACTAAATTGTGATGAATAAATGTAGAATTGTGGAATGTAAATGCAAGAATTGCAAGAAATCGAATTGCAAGATTTAGAAATCAAGAAAATGTAGAATTTGTAGAATAAACTCAGAATTGTGAGATTTAAATTCTGAATTCGGAGGGGAAAAAACAATATAATGGGCAAATAATGCGCTATATAAAAGCAAAAAATGGTCTAAATTGCAAGATGTTAACTCCGTTATTAAGGAAAAAGTCTGAATTATGAGAAAAAAAATGACAATTAGCTTAACTCAAAAAGAATTCAGAAAAAAATGTCAAGTTGCAAAATAAAATCTCAAAACTGTGAGACTGTGAAGTTGCAAAAAGTAGTCAATTCCTGCAAGAAAAAAAAAAGTAGTAAAATAAAACCTATAATTACCATTTTTATTGTATATTCCAAGGCTGATGCAAGCTACTGTAAAAAAACGGATCAAATTTCAAGTCTTACAAGTATTATTTTCTTTTTAATTAAGGAATGTCACAAAAAAGTGGGGCAGTTCAAACATTCAAACAGTTACACAAAGGCAAAACACTTGAAAATAAATTATATTGAAGAAACATTAAGATTATAAAACATGACTGCACTGCACTTTAAGAGAATATAAACACCCTGTAAACAACCTGAGAACATTTCGCAAATGACAGATGTTGTTTGGTGACTATTCAAATAACTACTGCACTCAATTTGCAGCATTTGTTGAGCAACAATTACTCAAAAAAAAAAAAAATCCTTTTTAGGTTTGACATTATCCAATTGCATTTGAAATTCTATCTATCCTATACAAAAAAAACATTTCACATTCAATACAACACCTAAAATAAGCTCTTACAGAGAACACAAGGATAAGACGCTTCCATCTACACCCTCAGTGATGTCTGTCTCCACAGTGTGGTACAGTACAAACTAACCCTTAATTCAGTGTATCTGTGGTCAGACTCATATGATTACTGGTCTCTCCGCACCGACAGTCCAGACCACTGAAAACACACGGAGATCAAACTGTCTACAGGTTTGCAAGGAGTTATAAAGCTCAGTGTTTTATGATATTTGTGTGCTTTAATGCTAAATGGTAGTACAACTCTATTTAATAAATGTGTTAGTGTTTTTTTGTTGATTTGCACATAAATACAGAAGAACATACATATTAATATGGCTCTGAATGGTGCTTGCGTATATCAAGGGTTAGAAGAAAGTGTGGGCAAGGACATGTTAGAAATCAGATTAGCTCGTGATTGTTCGCCCAAGTGTCCTTGTTGAAGTGAATGCTGGACATTTTTATTTTGGGTGTTTGCTCACTTAGCCCATATGGCAAAAAATATATTTTTCTGTGGCCAATTTATATTTTAAATATATGTTAAGACTAACTTATACATAATACTATTATAAAATGAAAAAATGAAACCTTCAAATAGCAAAATATATTAAATTATATATATATATATATATATCAAAAAAACTGATGTACTATGTTACAATCTTAATTTTTTTGTGAATGCATTTTTATTTATTTATTTTGAACAATATATAATATATATTGTAAAACATATTCAGACTAAAAAATATGAAGATAAAATCTATTAAAGTGTATTAAAAATATACTTATGCAAATTTATCTGCAATTTTTATTAACTTGGCCCTTTTTTGTCTATTTTGAAATACAATTTAAAATATATATTTGTAATATAATTAAACATATATATTTGCCATAAAGGAGCAGTGGCCTTTTGCTTTTTTTCCCATTCTAAAAAAAGGAGAAATTTAACTTTAGCTTTAAAAATGAATGGAAAATACCAGGTAAAATGGCTGCTCCACCCCTGTATACGAACAAACAAATAAAGGCAAGCTGATCGTCTGCACATCTCTATCTACAGAGATATGAGCAACATCAACCAGATCACTACAAGATCTTCAAGATCACCGTTTTGGTTGAAGAGAAAAACTAAACAACGAAGGAAAGAATCAGCATCTGTTGATAAGAAAAGAAAAACATGACAAACTCTCACATACTTGAACGCAATAATCAACAAATGTATTAATCCAAACACTTTTCAGTTTTAAACTTCAGATACAGTATGTTTGTGTCAACTCAAGGTGATTTGGAAAACAGGGCTGTTTTAGAAATCCATTGGAATCCTGATTACAGCAGGACGAATCGTTGTGGGGACGCCCAAGGACAGAGTAGCAATTTCGCTGCAAAACTGTGGCATGTCGCTGTCCGCAAAAATGCATTTTTTTCTTTCCCGCTTCTGAGTTCAAGCATGTTGGATCTTGCCTTACTTTTAAAATACAATGTGTACAGCTCACTAAGAGACACGGGAAGAGTCGAGGGGTTAAAAAAGAAAAAAAAAAAGTGTAGCAAAAACACAGTGAAGGTGTAAGAAGCTTTAAGCCTGCATCTGATCTCCAAGGCACGCTTCGCCAAAAATGACCTTCCATCGACAGCTCGACATTGCCTTCGGCTTCAAGTCAAGTCGGCCCTGCATATCTTCATTGCCTTGGGACTTCCGAGCATGTTCAACAGGTCTTAAAATCTGGATGTTTCAGTGCCTTGTGGGTGCGTTGTGCCGGTCTCGTCACCCCTCAGTGCATTTCAGGGTGGATTTCATTACCCAAAACAGAGCTCTTTCAAACTGACCTCTGCGACAGCTGAGCTGTCGGTTTAGGGTCAGCTGAAGGTTTGAGAGGGTGATGGAGGCCGGATCATGTTTCTTGAAGAACAAAGGAAGCTGTCCACTTCAGCCAAGGGAAGAAAGAGATGCAGATAAGGTCATCGACTCCCTTTAGATTGGGAAACGTTTGCACAGGGAATTACAGAAAAACAATGGGCATTTATAAACACGTCGAGCTCCTGAAAGGGCCAAACCTTCAGGTTTAAATCACTTGTGAGGGCAGTTTTTCCAGTTGGCTTGATAGAAGGCTTTTGCAGATAAAAAAAGACTGATAAATGGCTGAAGGGTTGGTCTCGAAGACGCGCTCTGAGGAAGAGATGTACATATCTGGTTACCCACGTAATGGATTTGTGAGTGCAAGCAAAAGCAGGCTGACCGACAATAGTTTTACAGCACAAATAATAACCCATATGCCATTAAATTATCACCACGGCAAGAGCAAAACAGGCTTCTACTGCAGGAAGCTTCCCACACCCAATGCACAGACATGAAAACTAGTTTTCTTTCGACAGAAGAGCCACTCCTTTGTTAGTCCTTCAGATCGAAGCATATTCCTTCTTGCTTTTAAGCATATCTCTGTGAAAGTGTACAGAGGGAAGTACTTAAGCAACACGTGCTGTCAAAACCGATACTGATATGCGATAAGCCTTTGGAAAGCGCGGAAGTATCATGCAGCAAAGTCAACAGCCTGAAGATAATGCATAGAAATAGCATAGAGAACAACAACAAATTAGGCTAAATAAATAATGGTAGTCTCCTGTAGCCATTGACAAAAGATGCTATACACTTACCGGGTCACTTCACCGCCACATCTCGCTTTAATATGGAGACGGAACTCTAAAGACAAAAACAGCAAAAAAATCGAATTATTGAAAGAAGGAAGAAATTAAACTATTACACCATACACAAATATTGTGTCATATATGAAGGAATAAATGACTGAAATAAAACACTAGGTTATAAAAGAATGGGGTGTAGTCACTATAGGTAAACACAGAAAAAATGAGTCTTCATAACTAAAATGAAATCTTACAAGTGACTGAAAACTCCACCTACTGGTTAGAACCCTAGGCTCGGACCCCGCTTGCCCCCCCCTGACGGAAAGTGCGAAAGAAGGAGGAGTAGGGGAGGTGGAGGGATGCGTAGCTAGATGTGGAAGGGGAAGTAGACGAGCTTATTTAAAGTGGAGGCGAATGAACGTGATTGGATAATGATTAGGTAGCTGAACGGAGATAATGCGGAGCCAGCCGTGGCTAATCATTCCCGCGCGGTCCTGTTTACAACATCACAAAGATACGCAACACATACAAACTTTGAGTAAAGGTCTATTTCGTTTCATGTCGTACCATGTATGTATGTATGTACTATAATTCAAAAGATTTTTATTATTATAATTTATTTATTTATTCCGAATGAAAGGCTTTAATGCTCACCAAAAATTCATTTATTTGAAAAAAATAAATAAAAAATAATTAATTAAAAAATAAAATACAGAAATATTACTGTATTAAATAATTAAAAATAAATACCTTCTATATTTTAATACATTTGAAAACGCAATATTCCTATTATATTATTATTATTGTATTATATTATTATATTCCAATATTCGCAATATTTAAAAAAAAACACGTTTTCCGTTCTCTGTTTACACTTCACAACCTAAAATGTTTGTCACATGACCATTCACATGCATGCACAACCATAGATATGTATATGTAGATTCCCTATTATTTAAATCAAGGATGTGTCTGCTTGGAGCGATCAAATGCGGAATCTAACAGCGCATTTCTATTGGTACAACCAGAGGCGTTGATTCAACAACAAGCTTGTTGTTATTGTTTACACGGTTGTCAAGGATACGCAGAAAGAATGTAGGCAAAGTCTACGTTTTGCTCCGTTTACACTGAAAAGTGTGGAGTGATGCCTACAGTAGGTAGTGCTGTCTCTGTACAATGTTTTGTAACACAACCAATGTTATCCGCTTGCATATGATGTAGCAAAAGCATCAATAACCTGTTAGTTACAAACAAATTACACATAATATGTTCTTCTGGTAACGTAATTCCAGAGTGAACCATATATTCTTGCAAGCTAAATTTCTGTTCCAGTGACAAACAAAATATCTGAACAATTCATGCTATGACAAATAGGTCAAGGCCTCTTAGCGTTACTGAGACTTCATTGACATGCACGACAGATAAGAGATTCTAAATAAGCAAAGCAACAAGACAGACTGTTGTGCCAGGCTGAAACTGCTGCAGAAACGCTCACAAGGGTAAGACAGAGAGACGTGTGTGGACATGACTGACATTCCAACGATATTCCTCAATGATCTCCTTTTTAATTCTCCTTCGTATCCCTTTATCAAGATACACCAGAGATTCAGATAATTATATAACAGGTAAATGTAGGTAATTATGTCATTTCTTCTTCATTTTTATTCACCCGAATAGAAGTGTCAATCAAAGAGACTGACAGTTAGGTAGTCTGAAATTAATAGTGAGAAATTTGAAAAAATAATTGTTTGTGTTTGTATACTTATTAGTGTACTTATATAATAGCACATATTAAATATATATATATATATAGATCTGACAAAAACATGCAACCCACAGGTGGTCTAAGAGAAAACGCAAGGGTGTACGTTATCTACGACTGACATCAGAAAAACGCGAATTGCAACTTCCAGTTAAAGCTCTCATAGATTTTTGTAGTAAGACTCTTCAGAACTTTACACAATCTTTGCATTTCAGAAATTGAAACTAACCTATGTGCTAAAAATGTAATGTACTGCCCATATACCTGGGAGGTTTTGCATGCATATGTGCGTTTGCATTGAGTCGTGCTAGTTTCTTATCAAATAAACATCTCTCTGTTAGACTAATCATTTGCATAAGATATCCCTCAAAGCTTAGCTTTTGCATTTCCAGTATTTCCTGTCCTTTCTGTCTGCTACATATGCTATCAAAATCCACTTAGGTAAAAACACGAGCCTTCTATGAAATTATCAGTATGACATGAAGCTCTTCTTGTAGTGATTAGATGTTTGTCTAAACGAGACATCTAATAAAACCTTTTCCAGACTAACTTGAAAAAAACATGGTCCTTTACTTTCTTTATCTCAGCACGAGATAGAAATCTGCTGCTGCCTGCTTTCAGAGTCAAGCGAAGAAGGGTTGGGTGTGGAAGGCTTGGCAAACAGACCTCACTACTTGGTGATAAAAGATTTGAAGGAGGGAAGTGAGTAGAGAAGTGAAGAGACAACCATTGATTTTAGAGCACAAAGGCAAAAAAAACCCTTCTTAGTACAACAGTAAACCCAAAAATCAAAATATTCTATTATTATTTAGCTCGACGTATTCCAAACATTCTGAATACGCTGTTGCGAAACACAAAAGATAAAACAATTTCAGATATGGAAAATGTGAGTCATACAAGTCAACTACTTTTAGTTCTTTTTCCCTGTTTGGGTTCGAAAGACATGTGACTGAGAAATAATGACAGATTTGTCAGTATCATGTTAACTATTTCACAGATTTTGTGCAGTATATCAGCCTATTAGAACGATTTCTGAAGCATCATAGTAATGATGCAAAAAAAATCATCTTTGCATCACAGAAATAAATTACATTTTGAAATCTATTCAGATAGAAAACAGTTACTTTATATTAAAACAATATTTCACAGTATTACTGGTTTTACTGTATTTTTCCTAAATAAACACAGCTTTACTGAACATACAAGTAAATCTGACAGACCTTAAACTTTCAAATGATGCTGACGAATAAGTGTGTTTACATGATCAAATACAGTTACATATAGGGCTGGGCGATATATATATAGAGTGATATATTATGCGCATCTCGTCATTAAAGCAGTTTTTTTTGACTAGCGGTAAATCTCCATCAGCTGTTTTCAAAAGGAACGCCAGCTTATAAACAAAGCCGTAGATCAGTGAGAAGCTACGCCATTGCCACCCGCGAAACTCAACACGTAGCTTGTCAGTGATCTGCGGCTCTGTGTATAAGCTGGTGCTGCATTTATAAAACATGCATTTTATATAAACAGCATTTATATCGCCCAGCCCTAGTTACATACCACAGACAAGACTAGCGCTGTATCATCTCTCTGAAACCACCATAAAAGACTTATGAAAAAACAATAATCAATTAATTTCATTTTGAAATTCCCCTTTGGCAAATCAGTGTGACTGGAATGGAATCAGGAAGTGGCAGAATGCATCATATCCTCTCTAACAATCATATCTTACAAAATTTGTGGGCTGAAGGTTTTCTGACTGACATTGTTAACCGAAACCACCCCCGTATCCTGTGGGGCCAAAATGTTAAGTGGTGAAATTATTTGAACGTACCATCATCATGTCATTGCCTAATTATTAGCTTTAAACGTCTGAGGATGCAAAAAATGAGAAGAGCAGGACAGGGGTGACGGAGCTTTAGAGGCTAAATGTTGGTTATCATGAACGTGACGGGAAGGTAGAAGAATGAATTTTTGACTTACTCTGTGCTTGACTTTTTCTTGCGCTTTATAATACAAGCGATGATGATCACGGCCACAAGCACTCCAATTACAATCCCGGCAATCGCTCCACCAGACAGGCCCTCATCTACCGTACCGACCTCTGCAAAACAGGAGGGGTTTCAATTACGATAGACACAACAAATGAAAATCCCATACTGAATCTACTTTCGCACAGTACAGTACAGAGCCCGAGAGCATTTACCTGTGACTGCGAATTTGTGAGTCGTTGTTTTTGTCAATCCTGTGATGGGGTTGAATGCCTCGCAGGTGTACATGCCACTGTCTGTGGCTCTGGCCTTGTCAATGATAATGTCTGGCCAGCTGATGTTCATTGCTGTACCATTGAACTTCCACGAAAATGTACTGGCTGGAACAGAGTCTGCAGAGCATTTTATTTCTGCCCTTTCTTCAAACTTCACCGCACCTTTGGCTTTCACAATTACGTTTTCTGGACCATCTGAGGGACAGCAGAGAGATTGGCTCATTTAGGAAGGTCACAAAGGAAACCGCCACCGTTTGCAAACAAGATAACGTTTAGGCGATTGTTTAGACAAGACAACAAAAGAGAAGCGATACACTTTAAATATAAAATGATTTAAGATGAAGAAAAAATTAAAGATTTCACTATTTAGTACAAAAAATGATATGGGCATTGATTGTAAGTTTTAAACTCCTTGTCTGGTTGGGTCACAGTGAACATTAATAATTATTACATAAAACCTCTTCTTGTTTATGTAAGATTTATGGTATACTATGGTTTATGTAGGACTAGTTGTACTGTATAAGCGATCATGATGAAAAGCAGCTCGCATGAACATGAGTCTCTCCTCTCTTGGATACTTACAGTTGATCACCATCACATAGGTGCTTTCGTCTTTGTTGACTTTGTTCTGCAGTTGGCACTTGTAGCTTCCAGCATCCTCTTTGACAACTTTAGCGATGGTCAGAGTTTTCTTGTCAGCTGACAGAATTATATGGTCACCAGAAGTCACAGGTGTGGTTTCTTTAAACCATTCAACGCTTTCGGCTTTTCCAGCAGCTGCCGAGCAGGTGATGTTGGCCGTGCTGTTGCCAGCTATCAGACGTGATGAGGAGCTGGAGATATTTGTTCCAGATAAGGCCTCTAGCAGAACACAGCAGAAGAGAAGACAAGTAATAAGTGGTGAGAAAAAAAAAGTTTACCATGGCTGCATTTATTTGACTAAAAATACAGCAAGAGTAATATTGAGATACTATTAAAAATTAGAATAACTATGCGTTTAATACATTTTGAAATGTAATTTATTTCTGTGATGTAAAGCTGAAATTTCAGAATCATTACGCCAGTCTCCAGTGACACATGATCCTTTAGAAACCATTCTAACACACTGGCTTGATGATTTCTATGAACACTTAATATTATTATGGGAAACTGTGTTTATAAGTACTTTTGATGAATATAAAAATCAAAAGAGCAAAATTAATTTGAAATATAATTCTTTTATATTGATCAACTTAATGAATCCATGCTGAATAAAAGTATTAATTTCTTTAAAAATAGAAAACATAATGATCGTGGACTGAACTTTAGAATAATACTGTAAACAGCACATGACTGGGACCACGCAACTGGGATTGATTATTTCAAATTTTCATTTTTCATTTAGATGGTGGCCTTTGGTTTGGTAAGTTTAAAACAAAAAAAGACGTAAAGACAATCCTGGCCAGGAATTTTCAGTTGCCTTTGGTTTACCATTGTTTTCAGATCTGCTAAATTTATTGTCTGTAAAGTAGTTGACCAATAGCATGCAGGCATTCTACGTAATCTACCAAATTGGCCTAGGAAAAGGAAGGATATACAGGGAATATTCAAATCCAATGCAAATATGCATGTTTGAGCACTGTAGAGAGCATGTCAATAACAACAACAAAAAGACAATTTAGAAATCCTGGCCAGGACGTGTGTGCAAAAAACGAGAGCTACGGTCACCTTAAACATTACAATGTGATAATCTCTCAACAGCTTCATTCACCGCAGCATTTACTTTTGACCATTGCCTTCTTCTCTGGCACTATTCTCTTGTTTGTTCAGACATCATTACTGTGGAATGTTCCAGTCTGATTCAGACTCATTGCATTCACCAAATACCTGCTACTCTAACATTCAGGACATATTATCTTCCTCCCGTGTTTTTAGTTTCGGGGAAGATGCATCGAACAGAAATTAACTCTCCAAAATCATGTAGAAAAAAAACTACATTCGTGACCCAACTGAGTTCTTTATATTAGATCTCGTTAAATCTGTTTTGCATAAACAGTTTGCATTAAAATTTTATACAAAACCGATGACTCAAAAATGCAATACGGTTAGAGCTTTAAGATGAACCCTACACTGACTGACAGATGTGTGTGTGTGTGTGTGTCTGAAACCTTAGCCAAGCGGTAAGTGATGTCAGGCAGTTTGTATTCTGCTTTCTTTGCTGTGCGGGTTTCACACACGTGGAAACACCTCAGGGGAAGGCACTGTTCTTTACAAAAGCCACAGAGCCTGAGACCACAGGTTCAGAAGCCATGTAAGATCAATCTGCCCCCAATCAAAGAAAGCAGAACATTCCTGAAACTTCTACCCGCTAACATGAGCCGAGGCAGACCTCAGAGCAAAGCAGACGAACAGGTTCATCTTTTAAAAGCACTTGTAAGTCAGGTAGCCATTTTGAATAATAACAACTAGAAATCAATTCTGTCATAATGCCGTTCCAACTTTGTTTAAGTTTCAGTGTAACATCAAAGTAACCGGCTGATATTTTTTACATGCATTTACTACGAATGGTGGCCTGAAGCTCTCAAGCTCTTCTAAAAATGAAAATGCATCTTCAAAATATAATAAAACCGGCTCATATGACTTATACATTAATCATCCGAAGCCATATGATTGCTGTGTGAAAAACTGAAATTTAAGTCATCATTTAAACTGGTTGTGTGAACCAGGTGGACTCATACATTTTACTTTTTGAAAGTCCATTAAACACATTTAAAATGCCAAGATTTTTTAGTGATCGGTTCCTCACTACTGTTATGTTATTGTAGGATTTCCAAAGATATGTGTGAAATGTAGTGCATGAGTGAAATTGCAATGGAAAACCAGCAGCGTTTCATCTTTTGTGTTCCATGGAATAAAGTAATGGATAACATGAGTAAATAATGACTTTGAATTGCCATTTCTAAGTAAACTAACCCTTCCACATCTCAAATTTCATTTTAGTTTCGTTTCCATGGTCTTTTCAAGGCAAATATACTTGTTCTTCATGCAGGGGACTTACATTTTTTTATCCTTATCTCACTTCTTGGCAATGAAGTCACCATGTTAAAGCATGCCTATCTCTATCATGCTCCAGTGCTAATCAAAAGATTTAAACGGATGTCTTTGCACTCTTAAAAACAATAGTGCATCATATATTTATAAGGGCCTCTCAATAGGCTTTCCTAAAATAAGCACAACCATATACAAATAAGCATCTATTCAAATACAAAATACTCAATAACCTCTTAGCTTGTATGATTAGAGCGATGATTAGATCATTAACAATTTATCATAGTCAGTTTGATTTGAAAATTTGAGAATTAAAAAAAATATATATATACATAATTGGTTCTTTTTGGAAAACCCAATTCTTTAATGGACTGTACGCATTTGCATTTACTCAGACTGCTGTAATAGCTTTACTAGAGAAACAAAGCATGGTTGATGGAACTTCCGTTTGTATTCAAAGCATCTGTACATGACTGTAGGCTTCTGACTTACCCAGAACAGACACCACAGCGACCTGTGAGGAAACATAGCGGTTGGTCTTCACATTGTAGGCCACACAGCTATAGTTTCCACTGTGTTTTTCCTCTACATTGGTGAAGGTAATGTTGGTGGTGGACTGAGGCAATGCCTGCCCATTAAACATCCACTGGAGCTGAGCGGGAGGGTCAGACTGGGCTGAGCATGTGAAGGTTAAGTTAGAGCCTTTCCTAAGGAACGAATCTGCTGGAGTCTGTGTCATGACGATTTGCTCTGGGCCATCTAGACAGACATGGGAGAAAAAGATGATTAAGAGGCACAAGCAAAAGTTAATAAAGCGCTATGTTTGATATCATCTATAAATAAAGACGATGCATTTTGAGCATCTGGATGTTCACCGATAGTGTAAGATTCAAGAGCACACCATGCACTTGAAAAAGTTTTGATCTGTGCACATGCACAAACTATAGCACTATATTAAAACATTCATCCTCTTCCTGCTGTTCACAGGCACATTCACAACCATATTATATCTAAGCTCAGCCTGCATTTTTTTCTGCACCTGCAGCAGAACCTGTCTGAACTAGAAAGTCTCCTCTGATCTCTGTCATCATGTGTGCTTTCTAGTGCACACCATCTGCAGAGACAACGAGTGCAGATAGTAAAAACAAAAGACAATCTCAACTAACTGCTGTGGTAAATTTGCAACGTGACTGTATATACTTGTATGCACAGAATTGTGTGGAATTACAGGGTTATTACAATTACATGAAAAAGACACCAATAAACTAAATTCAGATGATTAAAATGCATGTTCCTTTTAATGAACAATTATTCCCCATTGTTAATTATATCTCCTTAACCATATTCATGTCAAATAACAATCAAAAAAAGAACATTGTATTCATGCTACTACACATGATACACTTAGACAATAACATTTTCTAGGTGCAAAAGTCTACTGAATGGCTTTTAAATGCTTATGATACAGAGCAGATGTTGTATGCACCCCTGCACCTTTCTAGCTTGAAAGACATTGTCACTATGAACTGTCACTTTATGGAAAGTATTGGTTAAACGTAAAAGATGACATCATTTGGGCTTGGCGCAACACAAGAGTGAGTAATCCATGACAACTTTTTGTGACAACTGTTTCTTTAAGGCATTTGCGTATTTGTCTTAGACTAAGCATGTGTGGGTGTGATCAGGTACGTACAGCTCACAGTGAGATTGAAGGGAGCGCTCCTCCCTGACTCCAGAGCGTTCTCTGCAATGCAGAAGATTGGTCCTCGCAGATCTGTACGGCGAACTTCAGCGATTGTTAGCTCGTTGCCGACTGCATTAAGTTTTATATGTGTGCCATCCACCTCTAAAGGGACAGAACCGTTCAGCCACCTGTAAGTAAAGGAGCCTTTGGCAGAGCAGGTGAGAACCACGGTGCTGTTGAACTCTACAGCTTCAGGGAGATTGGACGAAATCTTGACGTCAGTCACGGGTTCTGGAGAAAAGAGAAGAGAACCATGGATTGGGTTCATTCAGAAACATCTTTGCCCTTGCTTAGATATTCCCAGGGAATGAAACTAAGTTAAGTGCCTTGCTAAAGGCTATAATAGCGACAGGTCATGACTTGTCTCTGGGGCGATCTAACCAACAACCTCTGGATAACCAACCCTGAGATTTGACTACATACATATTACAGTACATCAAAAAAGCCTCCTAGACAGATCTAAAATCTCTGTAAGCGCTTGATCTCCAATCAGTGGACGAATGCCTTTAAAATGAATCATTCTGCAATACATTTACAGCAAGTCACAAAATGAGTCATCTCTCTAATCCAGTTGGGCAGATTCAATCATATTATTTACCGTTATCTAAAACCAAAGGCAAATTGCATATGACCTGAAATTAACCCACTGTTTAGCTGCGAAATTAACTGTTTTTGTGATTTAGTGCAACACAAGAACTGTTAAAAGTTTACATTTTGTATCCAACTTTAACAAATTTGCACAGGATTTGAACCTTCAACCTTTCATTCATCTTTAGACCTTCAAACACTTGGCTTCACCAACATGGTGTTTAACTACAGAGCGTAGCTGAAGATGGCACTGGATAGTCAATACTTACCAAGAACTTTAAGAGCAATCTGTCCCGAAAGCTGCTTTCCTGTATCAGTGACTATATTGAGAATATATTCCCCTTCATCCTCCTTCACCAGCGGCCCGAGCTGAAGCGCACACGTCGTCTTGTTGTAGATGATTCTGCTGGCGTATTTCTCATCAGTGCTTCCAGTGTTTGATACAAGGATACTTGTAATTATCGGTGTAATTTCTTGACCTTTGTTGAAATTCCATGCTATTGTTACAAAACCCGTTACTGAGGTGATTGTTGTCTTGAAGGTCACATTTTTACCTGGTTTAATAAGGTAAGGAGAAATTTAGATTAAAACACCCCTGCTAAGTTCTTAGAAAGGTATCTAATATTTTATTAATAGCTTTACAAATTGTATTTAATATTTCGATTTAATAAACAAATGGTGGTACAACCACCTACTGAAATTATACTCCAACACCTTGAATACTTTCGAGTACACAGCAGGTTCTTGTCACGTGGCAAGAAAATGGCTTAGTTATACCACATTGAATTTAAACTGGCAGACATTTTTTTAGTAGGCTAATAATAGTGCAAGAAAATAAAATACATTCTAAGTTATCAAATTACCGACAGCATTTATTTTCCAAGATTACCAGATATTTATTTATATATAATAATAGAAAACCATACACGGACTCACCGATAACTCCGTTGGTTTTGTCGTAGAGAAGCGGGCTGCCCTCGGAACAGCATCCTATAAGAGGAATGATTTTCAATCAGGACACTTAAGGTCAATTTAAACATAAAAAAGTGAACTATGCATTAACACATTATGCCCCGGTGTAACTTAGGCTGCTGTTAAAAAGCTTTCAAGAATTTTAAGATGCAACATTTTAGTTTTTTTTTTAATACAAAAAAAAACTACATGTGCTAAGTGTCTTTAATGTTTGTTTTAAACTTACCAAGAGCTGCCAAAACGAGCAAAGGCAGCCTAAAGTTAAAGAAATCCATATGGAGAGATGCGAGTCCCTGGAGCGACAGACAGGAATGCGAGACGGTGTGACTTCTCTGCAAGAACTTGAGAAACCTAACGCGACACACCCAACCAGTTCATCTAAAACCCGCCCCGATCAACCTGTCATCGATACCGTGCTTCATTAAGGGGAAATGACGGCCCCTAGACTCCATCTGTCATTAGCATTTTGTTTCTTGCCATATAAATGCACAGTATGTTGCTCATTTGCATTCAGTGCTTAATCAGAGAATGTAAACAAACTGTCAGTATAAATAATAGCTTTTTTAAAAATGATTATTAAATAAGCGTTAAAAACAAAAGTAGACACAACATCAGGCTGTTGTATTAACACTCAAATATGTTCACACAAAAAATGAAACATCAATAATGAAAAATATTTAAATACACACACACACACAAAAGTAATTATGCACTAGAACAATTTACATTAACACGGAAATATCCACGTTAAATCATATAACCTATTATAAAAATATATATCAATATGTACGTATGAAAAAAAAAAAAGTAAAACTTAGACAAATAACCTCTCTAAAAACCATATCCCTTTCTTAGGAGCTGGTGCAGATCAGATTAAACTACTATAATGTGTAATGTGTGCATGGGGATGTGTATTTCTTGCTTCTACTGACTCCTAGTGCTTGCACGTGGCTGTAGCATAAAAAGGAACAACAGACAAAATTAGGAAGTGTTTTAATAATTGGTAAGAATCCAATTTTCAAAAGCTAAAAGGTGCAAAATAAAAAATCTAACAAAATATTGGTTTCTGTAATCACCTTTTCCCCATCGCATGCAACAGTCTTAGATGAATGTTACTCATGGCATCACGAAGACACTAGCTGTGTTTTTAGTGAACATGCTCTCAGGAAATTCATAAATGCTTTGGAGCTTTAAAATGTACGTTTCCTAATCTTTGCATACAGTAGGAGCATTGGAGGGTTTGTCTGTGAATACTGCATCTGCCCACTGCCACATGCTGCTATCATTCCTCATTCATCCTGCAGTCAAAGGACACGAAGCTGGGAACACCTCACAGAGACAGATGCCTTTGAAATACACGGGCGTCTATGAAGCTTTACAGGTGTTCATACTTCTTACAATGATCCCCTGGAGAGCTGAATGACAGTGAAACAACACTGCTAGCAGTCGGTCTGCTCAAGAGTGAGCTGAAACTGAAAACAATTAACTTAAGATAACACGTTTTTCTACTTTTTTCTGATTTATGTCTACCTCCAACTTAGAACTGCCCAGGGGAGCGAACTGACTTGCCACCACATGTTTTCTCATCCCCAAATTAGACTTTTTTTTACCCTTCAGGGGAAAACAATCAAGTTGATACCTATTTTGAAATATGTAGTGCTGAAAGCTGTCAGTATAAACTAATAGTAATTTTGTCTTCAGGTAAGGTTTTGCCCAGCTGCAAGTTGTTTATTAGTATATATATAGCTTTACAAGACAGCTGGTTTAAGGAATAAGGTTTAATGCAATGACACGGTTTGGGGATAATTACTCTTTTAACTTTTCTATGCATTTACTATTCATTATTTCAAATTTAAAATGTTTTCTTTTATTTTTTTATTTGAATCATGATTCAAACAATAAAACATATTCAGAAATGTCAGCTATAGAAACACCATAAAAAAGTCAGTTTTTATCACTTTCACAGTGTACATGAGGGACATCGTGGATTTAGATCTTTGGACGGGGGACTAGGGACAGTTCTGGCTCATTTGGTGTCCAAAACAAAATACAACATGACCAAACAGGGAAGACACTCTTAAATTACTTCATTTTAAGCCCAGTGGGAATCCTAAATTAAGCCTGTTGTTTCTTTTTTGTAAAAAAAAATAAAATAAAAATCTGAAAATACATTTTTATTGAGCTTTGACTTTATGATTTATAACCCTAATTTTGAAACTGCGGAGGTTGCAACTTAACAGGACTGAACAAATATACACATACATGAATGATTTTTGCCACAGCATTTCAATATTTTGCCTACAAAAATTGTGCATTTAAAATTTCTTTGGAATTTAATTAAAAATCCACTTGACTGTAATGTGAGCTGGGCACAGTGCATTTCAGGTCAAGTATTTTAAATGCATGACTCTCCGTCACGTTCTGACCCTTTCACTAGGACTTGAAGACATTGTTTAAAAATAGATTCTCATTTTGTCCTATTCTGTATTTTCCTTTGAGCCAGTGTTGCTCATTTCACTTGAACTCACAGTCTGTGCTTCTTCCCATGTTTTCTCATTTTGCTGCCCTAACTTTACCCCAGACACCCAGAAAATCACATAAAACACACTGCATTTGCCTGAACATCACGATGAAGCCACTAAAGGGTAATGCTTCTGTCAACCACTGGAAGGCAGTTTTGCACAGATTATTTCACCATGTTTTCTCTGTTGCGTGTGTAAAAGCACAAAAAGCAGGACATCTGCTCTGTTTAGTCATCTTATTATATCCCTTTGGCTGGCCTTATGTAATTCATAAGAAAACGTCATGTTTCTTTGAGAACATGCGTGGGAATGCTTTAATAGTTCTTAATAGAGTTCTTCATCTTAAACAATGTTTAACAGGTTGCTGACATCTGACTATTTTGTAAAATAACGTGTGAAGTGTAGTGTGACCCACCTTGACTCACCTGTGCTCGTCCTCTTAAGAAAACTTAAACATGGAGAGATACCCAAATACGTTCAACATTTAGATTAACAATAGCATTCAACACAATTGTGTCCTAACAAGGTGAGGTGCAAGTAATTTGTCCATCCATAAGGAAAGCGGAAAAAGATGCACGGCTTGATAAACACAGGTAATCAGCACATGTGTAACGTTAAGCTGTGTTTATGTCATGTAAACATTTTAGTAAACTCATTAATGTTAGTGACTTCCTGCTGGCTACACTGAAATACGCCACAGAGATTGGCTGTGTCCAAAATTTCGACGGTTGGCGTAATGAATGAAATGTGAAATCAGAAAACTGATTTCAGAGGAAACTGATTTCAGAAAACTGAAATCAGAGGAAATGCGGTTTTTAGATATATAATACAGTTTCTAACGATAAAAAGCAGTGTAATGAATATCAGCAATTTCCAAGACAAAATGTCCTGTCATTCATTGCATGTAGTGGTTAAAGGTATACCTATTACAAAACATTTAGGTTATTTGGAAAGTTTTGCTCTCTGCTGCTCTCTTAACATTAACTTATCCCGTCACGCCTGGGTAGGACACTGTAAGAATTTGAAAGCATTCCAAACTGAGTATTATAAAGAAGTTGGTGAGTTAAATAAATAGTTTAACAACTAAGAGAAACATCCATTAAGTCACAGTTTGAATCACCGTTTTATTCCAAACGTGTCTATATATATTAACGAAAGAGGGCAATGGCCCTCCTACATTACCCCACAGTTTTATTGGAATATTAATAACAATATAATCTGAATCATTTGCTTATTTTCTTCATTGTGGGTGTGAATCTTCAAGCACTGGTATAGAAATCTTTGAAAATCAATGAAAAATAAAAAAATTCCATCTCCCTTGACAAACGCACTTACTTTCACACATAATCATAAAGCACCAACATACGAATGCTATAATGCTGCAGATTCTAAACAGGGCTGCTATGTTTACACTTTGGATATAAATGGATATTGGCATGTCACAAGCACCCAGACAGCAACTTCTAGTGCACTTCAACAAACCATTCATGATAGAGGCTCATTTAGTTCTGTAATGAAAAACATCATTAATTGTCCTCTCCCATAATCAGATAAATGCCCCATCAGGTGCACAAAGGGTTTTCTGTCTAGTCTTGTTGTTGTTGTCATTGTTCCAGGGATGAAAAATGTTTCTCGGTGCCCTCGCGAATTGCAAATATTGACGGGCAGCTTGTTCAAGTCAACATGAAATCGAAGCTGATTCTATTTATCTTCTTTATACACATTCCTGGTGAACCAGTATATGTTAGGGAAAAATGCTAAAAATGTAAATTTCTTGCATTTGAAATAGGCTAACTTTTCTGCTTGCTTGACATCATTGAGATTAGTATTAACCAACAGCCAAATTGGTATTACTGTAGAGTACTGTATTAAGTACAGTAACGCAGCCTTTCTAAAAGCTTGCCAATAATTAACAGTAATTCAATGACAGTTAATAAGAATACAATAAAGTTTATGGCAAAAAAAGCAAATAAACTATGGATTTAAGTATAGATTTGGAAAGCAGTGTTACCGCTGGAATTTGCCCAGATGATCTCAAGGGTGAATGTTGAACTCCACAGTCCAATGATATTTAGATCTTGAACGCTTACTTTGCGAGATCCAATCAATTGCTGATTGATAAAATACCACCCTACAATAACCTGTTTTACCTGGAAATATGTCAGACAATGGGAGTAAACTGGGTTTTTAATGCTATTCATGTTGATTTTAACCTTTAACGGTTGGTGTTTTAAGAGAGAATATGAGAAACTGAATCAAGGTGAGTACTCTTAAGAGGTTGAAGAAGAGGAAAACCAACCCCTGACCACAAAACCTCCCAGCAAAACTTACAAAAATCTATATACTTTGTCCTCAGAAAAATTAACAAGAGGGAAAAAACAGGTATCATAGTTAAAAAAAAGAATGAAACCAAAGAAAAAGCTAGAAAGGACAAGCAAGAGCCATTCAGGAATACAAATGAACTGTAACCCTCCCTCCTTATTTAAAGAAAAAAACAAATTTTGCACTAAAGTCATTTCAGTTTTACGTGCAGACATTTTAGGTACAGACTCCATCGTCCTCACACAGGAGCGTAGATCCGCACTTCTATGCCAAACGAACAGCTGTCCTCATAGTTTTCCTCCGCCTTTTCCTTTATGACATGTTGCATAGCATACTTTCACGGGATATGCATGACATAGTCTCAACAGCATGCCAAACCTCACTGGCTTTCTGAGCGCCGCTGCAAGAGGTGGTGTTAAAACCGGACACTTTGACAGCAAGCGGCCGGCTGAATAATCTTTCTCTCACTCAGTGTCCATTAATGTAATTTTGCTTTTGGCCTTTATTTGCAGTACCCCAGAGGTCACTTTGACTGGAGGCGTGGGCAGAGTCTTTCCGTCTGTCCTCCAGCACTCATTTACATTAAATTCTTGTCCCAACAAAAGTTTCCTTACTCTCTGTCTCAGTCCTGCTTGCAGAGGAGATCGGTAGAGGGAGTTTTAGTGGGTGGCAGCGGCCTTGGAGGGGGCGTGGGCTTGGCCCTGCGTGGGCTGCCCGAGCTTCCTCCCTCGCTGTCGGTGTTTGTATTGGAGGCGGAGGGTGGCGGCGGCAAACGTGGGAGAGAGGATGTAGCAGAGGTCAGCGGCGAGATGCGCGAGCAAGATGACGTGGAGCGAAGGCTCTGGATCCGCCGGCACTCCTGGCAAACCCGCACATGTGTGCACCCGCGGGGCGCTGCGGTGGGGACCAGAGCGGGTGTGCTACTGGGGACGGTGGCACTGAGAGGGTCCTCTAGCAGTCGCTGAGGGCCAGGTCCCATTTCCGCAGCGCCCCCGCCTGGTCCCGGTCCTGCAGCGGCACTGGTTAATGGTCCCGTCCCGCTGTAAAGTTTGCCGTTGCTGAGACGCATCTCCCTCACCAGCCGCATCTGACGGGGAGCTCCTAAAGGGAGACGGGCTGGGTGCCGGAGGATGCCCTGGGATGAGAGAGGCCGTCGGCGCCGTAAACGAGAGTTCTTTTTACAGGAGATAACGTTCCTGAATTCAGTCATCATTTCCTGACATACTGACACCTTGGTGAGGATCAAAGAGGAAGAGAGAGTCAGGAAGGACATATATAAGGAAAAAGGCAAAATGAAAATGGACAGGAGTAAAGTGAAAACAGAACATCATTTGCTCAATTATCTGACGTGGGCATCACTATAGTATCTCATAATGAAAGTTAGGGTAGCTTTCTCACTTCAAAAGCCCTCATTGTGCGCAGCAAGATTTGAAGGCCAGTGACATTTGCAGCTTACTTCAAATATTTTGACTAACAAATTCTAAAATATATTGCGCATGACATCAGACATTATAGTCATAAAATATATCAAAATACTAGGGCTGCTGGGCAATATATCACAGAATTTATTCAGGCACATATTGTCAGTAAAGCTGGTTCTTTGATTATCACTGATGGTGGTTAATCTGTGGTACTAAACCCGATATTACAAAGCTTGTCAGTGATCTCAGTGATTCCATTCGAAAACAGGTGAGGATTTACAGGTGAACAGATTTACCGCTAATCAAAGAACCGCCTTTATTGACAATATGCGCATGAATATATGGTGTGATCTATTGCCCAACCCTATAAAACACTCTTGGTTATTTATTTATTTTTTTCCAATTAGGCCACATCATATCACATCATCCTTGTTTTTTCCTGGTTCTTCAATGAAGGGATGAATTAAAATAAGAAATATCTTGAGTTTTAGCTTATTTTAATGTTCTTTATCATCTTTAGGAAGTTTGCTGAGACCCCATAGTGGACCACAGACCACTGGTTGAGTTAGGAGTTAATCTACATGGTGGACTAATAAATTAATGTAAAAAATCTAATTTCAATTTATGCATTTGGTAGATAATTTTATCCAAAGTGACTTGCAATGCATTCAAGATACATATCAGTACATGTGCTTGCTGTTGCTAATGGCCTGCTTTGCACTTGCAGAAATAACCTGCTTTGAATAATGTTGTGTGCAAAGTAGAGTTTTCAAAAACAGAACGACTAAGTCTTTATTTTCTCCATTTGCCTAAAACAAAATGAATAAAATATCTTCTCAAAACTCATAGCTAAAGGCTGTAATCCATCATTGTGCCCATAAGCGTTACACTTCAGTCTCATTTTAGAATCGGGAAATTGTGTGAAAGCTGTGTGAAAGCTGTGGAACAGTTACATCACAAACACAGACGGCTTGACTGGTTGGCGTCGTGACCTACTCGTGAGTGTCTGTGGTTTCGGATGGGGCAGGAGTGAGGGCGTACCTCATCTGTCTCGGCCGAGCGGCGTGTGGACCACACAAACTCCATAATAGCTACAAAAACAGCTATTATGAGTCCACATATCAGCACCACGAATATCCCACCGATATTCTCCATACCTAGACCTGAAGGAAAAACACGGCAATGTGAGTAACACACAAAAACATCCTTCCACACACACACACGCTGGATCTAATTAGAGATCTGCATTCCCGCAGGATTCCAGAGGGATCCTATTAAACTTTATTTCGGAGATGTAGGTGTGCGTAGGCGGTATTCCTAAGAGTTATCAAGCAGAAGCATGAAACCAGGTGGTTTGATAAGTAAAAATGCATGTCGGAAATTATTTGTTTAAACAAACTGATTATAGCAATAAAAATAATAATAATCAGGGAATGGGAAGAAATGCATTTCTATTAACATGAACTTGTTTGATTTTGTTGTGTGTTGAATTCTAAAGCGACAACTGCAAAGAAGAGACAGATTTTCAGCTTCTCTTAACCAGGATTCAGATTGTTTAGTTGCCAGTGATACAATCAATCAATTCTCTTACAAAGAAACACCAACTAAAAACTTTTGTGTGTGCAAGAATAAGAGGAAGCCCACATTAACTAAGTTTAGCAGAATCACAAAAACCGAGCTCATATTGTTTGACATTTTCTTGCAGATCTGTAAATAACCCTGTGAGACTGTAAATGTCACTTTCTGGTGAATATACAGCACTCCATGCCGACCACACTAGAGAAATTACACACGCGGACACACATGTGTGTTCAATCCTGCGGACCAAATAGCTACCATTTTCCCTCCATTCCCCCTGGGCCAGTGTGAGTCTACAATACACAGAATGTAAATATCACCAGACAACATAAATAAACACCCACAGTGTTAGCAGAGCTGTGAGGCATCTGTCATTTGAATCAGACAGATGTAGTAAGTCCTATATGCAATATTATTACAATATAGAGAGCGACAGGAAATCAAAGAGTCACACTGCCAATGTTTGTGAGAACGTATTTTTTAATATGTTTCACACAAATAGATGTTTATTTGAAGAGCAGATATACTTAGGTAGGCTAGGTAAGCAGATCATACCATGCAAACACTACATTCAGGATTCCCGCACTTTATGACCAATGAATTTCTATTATCCATGTTTACCCATGAAAACTACTTTTGCTGACACTGAACTCACAAATACTAGTTTAGAACTAAGTAAACACTTTAGAAATGACTGTATTTAGAAATATTTCCATGACCTTTTAAGATTTTATTACTGTTCACCTGGAAATTTTTCCAGGATGATCTGAGCCCTTGTATATTCATATATATCCATCTTTAATCCTGAAATACAACTATTGGTATTCTTAGACATAAAATATTAAGTCAAGATGCTTGAGGCAAAACCATTTCCCCCACACACTGGTCTATTATGAGGTTTCAGGCTCCTTTGCTTCTATAACACACCTATAACTCTATAAATTTCTAACTAGAGAAAATAAAAAATCCAAAATGCACATTAAGTGTTTATTTTATGACACTTTAGCTGTTTTTCCCTGTAGATTTCAATTACAATACACAGCCTGTCTGTAAAGGCTCAAAATGTGTTTTTTTTATCACGCTCTAAACAAGAAATCTCCATTTCAAAAGCACTAACGTACACCAAACATGACAGTTGTATTCCTATCCATATTCTTAATGTTTTTACAGAGAGGTTTGCTCACACATCAGTTGCCTGATTTATATAACAGTTTATTCCCAAAGACATGGTGAAAATGTATTTAGTTTTTTATGGCTGTTGACTATACTTTCTGCTTTCAGAAGTGAATCAGAGATAAGAGATATATATTTTTACTATGTCAACAATACAAAACAAGAATTTAAAACCTGGCTTTATCCGTTTTTCAGATTTCTGTTCTGGAAATATGTCATGACTTGTTCGCATATTTAAACATGTTTATTTATAAAACTGAATTTTAATGTACTGTGAATTTGTCAATGCATTGTGACATCTATTAGCTATAATTTGTACCCTACTCACTTAAGATAGGTTGCATTCCTTTAAAGCTGTCTTCTTTTTTGTGAAGAAAGGGTTTTAGTATTCCTCTAAAGGATAAAAAAAAACTATAGGACAAAATGAATACATTTCTTTTGTCCCTGTGAGAATAGCAGAACTTACTCTCATACTAATACTCACACGCAGGCTTCAGGTTATAAATATTCAGGCTTGTACCAGAACTCAAATAAATTAAATGGCAGTGCTGTTGCTATCAGGATGTGCAGTAACAGGATGGTATGTTACGCTGAGGTGCTAATGAGTATAATAACAGCGTTTCACTCACCTTTGGCTCGATGGTCTTCTTCTTTAGGACACTTTCCACCCTCCCACCATCGTCGCTTTAGGATTTCTAATCTGTTGTTCTCTTGCAGCTGCAGTACACCTAACGTGATCTCATCTCTGAATGGTGAACCTGCAAGAGAGTGAATGAAATTAGTTCAGCTGGTTAGCCAGCTGGGTTACGATTATGCAAAACCTGGACAAGCTTGGGAAACTAGCTAATTACCTTAAGATGCTATGAGATGCAATGCTATGCTAAGATTAGCAATGCTACGTACAAAGTAAAGAGTTTTTGGCCTTCTGGACACTTTAAGTGACAGGGATATTCATAAGACACGACCAAAACCAGCACTGCCCTCATTAGCACTCTGATTTAATGTGTCAGAATGTCAGAACACATACGCTAACCGCTAAGACATGACTGAGTATGTCTTCAGTCAACTAATGTTGTGCAAATGAGTTAAATTAGCCCACTTGTCAGAATGAAAATGAATGTTATGATAGGTTAATTCCAAATTATTTGACTTGTTAAAATAACATCTCCCTTCATTACACATTTCTGTATTACAGCTAATCATGTCACGTTAATAACGACGTGACGTGAAAGGATGTGTTCATCAAATCAAAAGATGCTAATTCAAATTAAACACTGCAGATATGCACCAGAATGGATCAGCTGTCACTGAATGTTAGTTTGTTTTTCATTCAAAGGCTGTGAAAGTGAAGTTTGATTTTGTACCTAGTATAATAAGCACAAGACCTTTATTTTATGTGTCAATATTACTTACATCACGCTCTGTATTTAACTTGAAACAATTATTTTCATGTCATGTAAGCTTAGAAATATGCAAGCTTTCAAAAACACCTACAACCTCATCAGATAAAACCTGTCTGTGGTGTTGCTTCTTGCATGTTTCTTGCTTTACTTTCAGTGAAACGTCCAGTGATTGGTGTGGAAAGCATGTTCAGTTTTATTGGAAATGCCACATTAGCTTACTTCAAAAAGTCTCTGGTTTTATTGTGACTCATGTTTCACATGTTTTCCCTTTCTGAGTGCTTTGCATTGCTGTACCAGGTGAGTTACTGAGCAAGTTTCCATCAAAAAAGACATATGGAGCTAATTATGTGATGCAAACATCCAAATGTATTAGTTTACAATTGAACTACTGTTTTGAAATCACAGCATAAAATTATACAAGGTCTCTTAAATGGATCATTTGCCTTAGTAATAATTTATTATCTTTTAATCCAAAAAAAGGTGGGTTTTTTTTTCTGGAAACTGCAGTTAATTACAGTAGGTAGTTTTTTTGTTTTTTTTTGGTAGGTAGAGGCACATTTTTCCAATTGACCTATGTTATTTCTAAAATTGTTTTATATTTATAGAACCGTTCGCAGATACATATTTTCTGGCAACAAGAATAAATCTGGTATTTAAAACGGCACGGTCAAAAGCTAGATATTGCATTGCTCAGTCGTAATTACATTCTAAGCTTGCTATCTCAGGTTATAAGGAATTTCTCCCAGCACTGAAATATTTTGAGAAGCATAATTATTTGTTGTTTTCATTGAAAATTACCTGATTGAACCTCAATATTGATGCTGTACAGTACAAGTATATCCTTATTAGATACACAAAAGCATCTAATATGAACTACATAATTTCTACATCAGTAAATGCTTAAGTTATTTCGTTTATGTAACTAGTCTGAAACAAATTAAACCTTATCGTGAGGTGTTACAGAAGGAAGACATACAGTATGTGTGCGTGATCAAGTAGTCACTTGAAAGGTACATTTTGATTTGCCGTTTTATAGTATAACCCAGTTTAAGGACTCAAGGATTTCAGGTTACTATGGAAGTGGATGTGTGGTGTCCATGGAGATCAGCCTCTTCATGAATGAGTGGATGAGAGGATTTTATCACTTGGCACCAGAATTTCGGAAGGTGACCTGAAGAGGTGAGTTAGAACCGGGAGGAGGAAATGAATGTTTGAGCTTCTGGAAGACATTCTATGACCTGGAGATAGTCTTTGAAGATGGATGCTGCTCCTGGGCTCTCATTTCAAATCTGTTTACGGAATCATGCGATTATGAGCGTATGGTGATGTTTTGGAGGGCATTTTAGCCTAGTGGTCATGAGGTTGCTGGACTGATCTTCCTGGAGGACAGAAGATCAAAAACAGCAAGCAGCACTGGTAATTTTTTCACTGCATCTATTAACCTACTGTAGGTACAAGTTCCCCACTGGTGTTTGTGAATAGGCATCACAGTTTAATATGTCCTGTCTCATAATCTCATAATTTTAGCTGCTAAAACAAGACTGTCCTTATTACTTCATCCTAACTTTTTGAAGCCATCATTTCTTTTCAGTGGCATCAGCGGCACCCCTTAAACTGATCAGTCTAGTCATTAAAAGGACAGTGTCCCAATAATGACAATTCTGTCATTATTTACACACAAAAACTATATATTTTGTAGAGTGTTGTTAACCAAACAGTTGACGGTAGCCATTGATTTTACATTTACATTTACATTTATTCATTTAGCAGATGCTTTTATCCAAAGCGACTTACAGGTGAGCAGTTGGGGGAACGGTGCCTTGC
>JAUMHI010000064.1:16744113-16794471 GCA_032359435.1 Enteromius unitaeniatus
CCGGGGCACCTTTGGGTTTCTTCAGCCCTTTGGGTTCCCAGTCCGAGTCCCTATCCATTAGGCCACGACTGCCCCCATTTTCATGCCATTCTTTCCCCACACTATAAAAAGGCAATGGCTACCGTCAACTGTTTGGTTAACAACATTTGGTTATGGGTTACTTGTTACAGTATAAATATACATTTGAGTTCTGGGTAATAGTAATTAACTAAAGGTACTTGCTATTAGGATCAGTGTTTGGCTTAGGGTTACTTGCAATCAATTATGCATAATGAATTGCTATTATAATAGTAAATGCAACGTGTTATAAGGGCACTTTAAAATAAATAGTAACATTATTTGAAGCTTTAAATAAGCTCAAATTACTAAAATTAAAAAGAAATAAAAATACAAACGATAAAAGCACTTCTTAATGGTTTAAAATAGAGAAATAACTAACATATAAATATTAAAGTTAATTTACAATACTATGAAAGTATATAAATACTGTAGCACTAAAATCACAGTGTTGGACATGTAATTCTCATATATTTTATTGCTAGCAGTGTTTTCAATTTCTGTCCAATTAGATTTTCACTATTTCTAATCCTCCTACAGGTTTCATCAGATTTCATCAGAAAACCCACAGACCATGACAGAAAAGAGCTATTAAAAGGTTTCTGATATACTACACTGTTCAAGTGTAACACGTCAAAGACATGAAACAATTCTTCACTAATCTTAGAGACATGAAATTTGATATGTATTGCTGCCAAGAGCAACAAAAGCATTTGGTGACAGCTCCACCTTAGCCTCAAAGCTTCATAAAAATACAGCCTTTTCAATTGAATTCAATATTATTTCATGAATAAAAACAGTATTTTAACAGTATTTCAAGGTCTGCATTAAAATGTATAAACAGTGGAAAATCTACTCTACTGATAGTTAATTCTCTGTAATATTCTAGTAATAGTTTTAATTAAAATCCAGAACATTCATATTTTAAGCTCTCGTCTCTGTTCTCACAAATGCCAAAAGTAGCTGGTGGGGATCCAATACAAGACAAAAAGCAATACAATTGCTTGGCATTTTCAGAGTTTTGATTAACTGTACTGACAACAGAAGTAAAGACATTTTGCATTTCAGAAATTTTGCTGATTAGCTTCAAAAGAACAAAGAAAAAAAATAATAATAACAGAACTATTAGCTTGCTTAGACGTCTTTGGGAATTGGAGCAGTAGGCCTACTGTGAGAAATCACCACATGACGCCAATAACACTTTTACGGCCTATTTCACTTTCACAGCTGGATGTAAGCTTCTTAAATTTTGACTTGACAAGCCCCTTTGCACTCAAGTCCAGAAAGCCCTTCTACATTATTTCAGCGCATACAGTGGCTCAATAGTGGCCATTATCTCACCAGCCCAATTATTTAGCCACGATTATAACCCCATGTTTTCTCTTTTCCAGCCTCTGATTGTAACACCCACTTGCAAGTATTAAAGCCCTCAATGCAAAACACATATGCCATAAATCGTTTCTTTTCCCTCCCTCATATCATCTGTCTGTCAAAGAATAATTGCTGAAAATGGCAAATGTCAAAGACAAAGTCAGAATTGCTATTTATCAAGCGAAAGTGGCAAGCCATCTATCCTGGAGAAAAATTAGAAAGCGATGTGCAATACCAGAGCGTGAAGAGATGCTATCATTGTGACAGTGGCTTTCTTGTCTGTGAGATGTTCTCTGGGCCATCATCATATTTATTTCTGGCAGAACTAAAACATTATTTTTGATTTTACTTTTTGACTTGCAGAGGGAAAGAGAAACATTAGGGAGGAAAAAAAAGAATATGCCATAAAGCACACTCAAACTGGCATCATCCGCTTGAACATCATGGCTCAACATATCAGAATATGTGAGATAACAGCTAAAAGCTGGAATACACTACACAACTTAAATCTTCTTCTTTTAAATCGGCTGAAAATATCAAACATGTCTGATAAACTCGGACTGGATAGAATCGAAGTCTGAAGCTGAAAATGTCTGTGACCATTAGGCCTGCAGCTATTCGATTCTAAAAAAACGTCGACGTCAAATCCAGTAGTCGACACATCATGCCCACTCCTTTTTTCCCCTTAACTGAAGCCTATTCAATCACGCAGTGACAACTGTGGTTTAAGATTAAACCAATCTTAATCTCGTCTACAGCGAGCCAATGGCATATATATAAGCGGGCAGCGCGCACAGCCGTCTTCAGGTTACCTCAACTGAAACAACGAACATTTGCAGCATGGCAAGGGACACAGTACTCGTTGCCGTGTCTCAGGGAACCTGGGTTCCAAGAGTAACCTATTAGTTCCCTTTCGACACTTTCACTCGTACTGCGTCTGCTAAGACACTATGGGAACACAGTTCAATCCCGCCGTGCTGCAAATGCAAAATGATAAAGCCTGACAGCGGACCTAGGGGAAACCCGAGGAAGCACCTGTCTCATAAGCACAACATCGTCCTTTCACTTTAAGGCGAGTAGCCTGTGCTCGCGGCCGGGGCAGATGACAGCCAGCAGACGAGCTTATAATAAGTGAATACGTTAAAGCTCATATCCTGAATACACTGTTTGAACGCACACCGGTCAATACAGCGAATACACAGACACATAGAGCTTAAGGTCTCGGGTTGGGGTTACATTGGCCAACACAGAATGAGAAAAAACCTTTAAACTTGAGTTATTGTTACTGTAAAAGAGTTTTGTTTAACAAAACCATTTTGTGGTAACACTGCTGTTATTTTGTTTTAAGCAGAAAATGTTCGGCTTTGGATACCTTTTTATAATAAAGTAATCTATTTCATCTTTAGGGGCAATTAGTGATTTTATGTTTTTTTTTTTTTTAGCATGCAACAGAAAAATAATAGCTAGATAAATCATCGAATTAGTCATTAGAATAGTCGACTATTCGATAAAATAATCGCCCGAATAATCGTTTTAAAAATAATCGCTTACCCCCAGCCCTAGTGACCATCATACGCTTTTCTGTGGACTCTTTCAGCTTTAATCTGCTGACTGCCTCTGACTTTCCTCAACCGTCGTCAACTTATACAGACTGTACAATCAGGGCAAAAGTCTTGTGGTGTATTCCAGGCTTAAGCCACAACTCAGGCACAACTAAAACACAGAAAGTTGACGTTTTGCCTAATATATAAACAAATGTTGGAATGCATTTAGAATTCTATATTTATATAGTAGGCATATTTATTGCCCAAAATTCAAAAACATAAAATGTTTCACTGTTTGGTTAATTAATATAAATACTGTAGATTTAAAGAGCATTATTTCTGTGCCACTAGTAGTAATTTACTCTTTACACATTACACTTTGAAAAGAAAAAAAATGGAAAAGAAAAAGTGTTTTGGCATTAATGACGCTGTGTGTGTTTTTCTGACTTTATTAAACGAAAATAAGCATATTACATTTGTAGATATTTAGTAAACATCCTAAGTTCGCAGGAAAAAAAAAAGATATTCAAGAATAACTGGGTTGCCAGATGATGGGAAACATAGCATATAGCAATAATGGAAAACAGCAAACAATATGGATCACTGATTGCAAATTGTATCCAACCGACAAAGCTTCAAAAAACATCGATAAAGGTTGATCCATGAACTGATCAGTGTAAGAGTGTTGCCTAACATTGTCAGTTAAGCTCATTCCTTGTGGTATCTGGCAACCCGTGTGAGCATTGGCTGAGGAGAAGGTTGCAGAAGAAATAATGCTGTCCAGTATTTTTACTGGAGTACTCAATTGCTAGCTGTCAATATTACATGCTGCACCTTTAAACTGAAATATATCTGGATGTCATTGGGTCAAGGTCTGGCTGCTTAGCATTAACCAGTAGACCTTACTGGTTTTCATGTCCAAACATCAAAAACGGCAATAAATTCATGCCTATTCCTGGTCATGATAAAAGTCTGATTCCACCTCAGACTAAAATAAAAAACAGTCCATTTTTCGGGGATAAAGTAAGAAAAATAAAAAGAGTAAATAGAGTCACAATTATTATAAAATAGTATAACAGTATATTTATACTAGTATAATAGTATAAAAAACTATAAAAAGAGTCACAATCATTAGACTTTTTCCACTATTTGCTGCTTTAACATGAATAGGAATGATAATGGATAGCTCTTTCCAGATACTGCATTAATGACCTCAATGCTGGACACTCAAAAATATGTCTACTTATATAAGTAGGTTAAAATCACACTTTGATTTCTCTTAAACCTTTATATCCCACCTGAAGCATTTCTCTTTATTTCCCTAGGTCTTCCTGTACTTTCCAACTCACCCAGAGGCATGCCGATGCCGTAGCCCTTGGTGTCCAGCAGGCCTCCGATCTGCGTGAGGTTGCAGTTGAGGCGTCTGTGGTACTCGTTCATGGTGCTTTCCAGAAGAAAGGCGTACTTGGAGTTTAAAACCCGAGCTATGCCCTCCTCCGTGCTCTTCACGAACACACTGGGCTGCTTGGAGTACATGTAATTCCACATGCGCTGGTACGTCTGGTAGCGCGAGTTCTGAGAGCGGCAGAAGTCAGCAGAAAAAAAATGGAGAGAGAAAAGAGAGGTGAAACAGATATAGTATTGGAAGGCGGAGAAAAATCAAAGACAAAATTATATTTGCAGTGACATGAAGACAGGTGAATGAATAAAGAGGCATTTTATTGGCAGACATGGAGAGTGAACTAGATTATGGTAACGGATTGAAGGAAAGCGAAAATGTAAGGGGAAGAAAGATGGATAATACATTATTAATGTAATGGGGAGGTGAACTTGGCCTCCGTTGTGAATATGGATGTAGCTATGAGTCACTAGGCCAACTGCTTACTGCCACAAACAGGACATGATGCAATATAACACATGCATAGAATAGTCGATTAGTTTTACCACTAATTAAAGGGTCTGTTTCGCTATTTGTATATCACGTGACTTTATTTGTGATTGTTTAATATGTGGTGACAACATTTTGGCTCGTCTTTGGTTTTTTCAGCCTGTTTTTTAAATCAGGTAAATGCTGACCCACATATCAGTCAATTTGTTTTATGGGCAACTAGTCAAAATGAGTAGTTGAGAAAGCTGTATTGGGAACAAATGTATCTACAGTATGGGCAGGTCCAGAACAAACGCTGGGGAAATCTTTGTAATTGATATAAAATGAGCAAGGCTGAAAGTATTTAAAAAAAAATGTCATTATAATATCATTAAATATGAATTTTATTCACAAACATGAGTAAGTATTCATTTGTTTATTATTATTTTGTATTAGTAGTAATACTGTATATATAAACTGAGCAACAAATAAAAACTAATGTTTAAAAGTTTAGGGTTAGTTTTTTTTTTTAATGAAAATAATACAATACAAAAGTTAATATTAATTGAATAGCCATATATTAAAAAAGCTTTTCAAGACTAGATTTTTTGTCTTGTTTCCACCTAAAATATAAAAAAATTCTTAAATCAAGAATGAATCTGAAGTTTTCTGCGAAATTTAGCTGGCAAAGATTCTGTGTGGGCTTCAGTGAGAGTCACCGGCCCAACTGCCGCTATAAACAGGAAGTGATGCATTATGACATCACATGTGCTCACACATGGCAGGCCGGTGAAATAAATCTCACACTCACAATTTCACACAAACAAGGACATGCGTACCATGAAGAAGGTCATAGTACTTCCTCCTTGAATAGTCCCGTACTGGATGTTGGTCTGATCGGCCAAGTCGTCAGCAGATTCGATCGGCACCTCCATCCTCTGAACCGTCAAGAAAGCTGCGAGGTTCGCCGTGTAGGAGGAAATGATGATCAACGTGAATGCCCACCTGTTTCAGACACACAGAAACACATCAGAAATATGAGTGTGTACATTAGAGACAGATGCTTACATTACACAGCTGTGTGCAGATTTGCTGACTCACACAAAACACCATTCAAAAAAACACTGAATACAATACAGCTGCAATGTCGACCAGATCGACCTGTCGGATCAAATGCTAAATAGCAAGCAATGAAAAAAATAATTGATAAACTGTATTAGCAAAATCTGTAATTAATGAATAAATTCATAAGGCATGATGGCACATTAAAAATCAAACACACAAGTTAACACATTAACCATTTAAGACAGATGTTCCAACCAATGTTTAAGTGTGTAAACTGTGACACTTTTACTATGTGTGTGTGTGTGTGTGTGTGTGTGTATATATATACATATACATATATACATATATATATATACACATACAGACAGACATAGATAGATAGATAGATAGATAGATAGATCAATATTGCAGTCTTTCGGTGTCACATGATCCTTCAAAAATGTCTTCTGATCACTTTGATTTATCCTTGCTGCATAAAACCATTGATTTCTTTAGAAAGAAAAATTTCCTGAGAAAAAGAATGCATTCTTTGCTCTTGCGAATTCTGATTTAAGATGTTTCCTGTTGAAAGCTGGAGAGCCCTTCCCAACACAATCACGGAGCTCTTCACTGCAGTGAATCATGGCCAGATGAAAGGAAACTCCTGAAGTCCTCAGAGAAAGAGCTTTCATGAGACCGGTGAAGCATTCGAAACCTTTTTTTAAAGTGACTGTCAACCAAAACTACACAAACAGCCAGATTAGTTATTTGTCATTAAATAAAAGCTCTTTATCAAATATTAAAGTACACCGATTGCAGACACATGTCCCCCAGAGCATCACGGAGTCAGAGTTGTGCTCAGGGATGCAGCAGAGATAGACGCCAGCTCTTCGCTTTCTGGGTCACCCCTGTGTGGGATTAAAGTCGCATTCATTGTGTTTATTCACACCACAGATGATTAAACATTCGGCTTCCACTGCATGCACAGATCGAATCATTTCAACTCCATTGTTACTCTTAAATGACCTCAACAGCATGGCGCAGGATAGAAATTGAAGAGATGGAACAGAAGACAGCTTGACTTAATAGCAGAAAGAGCAAAATGAACTGAGCAACATGATTCGATTTGGGAGTCTAATCTAGAAACACGCTACAAAAGACTGAAGGACACAATGTATGTCAGCACACAAAACAAACATGCCCAAACAAACTTAAGTGAAAAAAGACACACTCTTAATGGTCTCTTTACGCAGAGAAGGGATTGTCAGTCCATGTTAAAATGAAATAATGCATCACCATGTGTGAACATCTGTTCAGAATAACTAATAACTAAAATAACAAAACATATGATATAAACAGATATTCAGTTAGAGGCACTTGATATGAAATCTTACAAACTTAAAATTCTTTCAACTGATGTTTAAACATGTCCTAAATAAACATCTGATCTTGGTATTTTTTTAACTTTTAAGTAGATATTGCTAATATTCATTAATATATAATATCTAATCTAATAAATCTAATAATCAAATCAATATTAATATCTCATTTACATTTAATATTTACATTTAAATAGAAAAAAAAAAACCACATGTATATTTAAATTACAAAAATTAATGACGTTTCCCATCTTTTAACTGTATTTCTGCTCTCATACCTCATTTTCATCAAAACTCAATTGTTTTCAAAATGTTTTGTGTAATGATAGTATTTCTGATAGTGATTGCATTTTTAACATTTACATTAGGGTTGGGCGATGTTGACCAATTTGGCATCGTACGATGTCTAATGTGAAACATCGCGATGGACGATGATATCGTCGTCGTAGGTGGCGGTTGGGGGGGTGTTTAGTTGTAACTAAAACACCAAGCCCCGCCCCACGACTGCATCGGCTCAGCATCGTCTATCGCCCCAACCCTATTTTACATGTAAATTAGCAAAAATATGTTTCAGGCTAATTGGCAAAAGTGCAGTACAATTAAGTATAATTTTTGTAATTGTTTTTACAATTTTAATGCAATTATTATGAAAGAGAAGTTGCAAAGTCTGGGTTGAGACAAAAGCATAAAGCGAGAAATTCTGGAAAATCCATCCAAACCATTGAATAGAATTATATTCTAACACAAGAAAAAGCTACTCAAAAGAAAAAAGACAAAATATAACGCTATTATAAACTTCCTTTAAAAAAGTATTGCCTATAAAAAAAAAAACATATCTAAAAGTTTTTAATGATACCTTTCACAAATTTGACATACTTTTATTTATACAGTAGTATATAGAATATATACATATATATATATATATATATATATACATAGTATATCGATTTTCCTTTATATATTTATAAATACATGTTTTCAAGAACTTTATAAATTGAAAGTTAAAGTTGTCCTCAGAAACGTGAACCTTGTTGTTAAAATCGGCATGTTTGATATTCTCCAACTCGATGGAATCATACGCTATAAAATCTTTCCGCTCAAATCTGCAGACTGCAACTAGCGTCAACCTCTCTAGAGCTCGTAGCATATTCCAGTCTTCAGTTTACAGCAATCCTGTCACTCATAAAAGCTTTTGGATCATGTGTGCAGAGCCAGCTGGTGTCGATACTGATACTGCACTCTGTGTGAAGAAGTGTCTTAAATACTCACAGACACACACACACACTTACTGCATGGTCTCTTACACCTCAAAGGAAGTGCGAAACACGGCCACACTCACCAAACACCGCTGACACAGCGTGTGGACAGAGCCCGGGGCATGATCTCTGAGCCCTGCTGCATGAAACCACCAACCGGAAACCACAGGCTGTTCCCAAGCGTGTACTGATTCTCCAGCAGGTCCCTGCGGTCCCGCCAACATGGGAAGGGGTTGTACCACTCGTACGGACTCAGCCTGATGGAAGGAAGGAGTAAGGGAAAGAAACAAAGAAAGAAGCTGTTATCTCAAGAAGAACACTGGACTGCGAATACAATGATATTCAAACTAGATGTGTGTGTATTGAGTGACAGTGCAGTACCTTGCAGCCAGGAAGAGCACACAGCTAACGGCCAGATAGGCTAAAAGCATAAATAGCCAGACAGCTGGCGAAAAGGGATCCAAGAAGGAGAAATAACCTGGCTTCCTGCCCTGTAGAGAGCACATAACAATACAAACAATGCTTTTACCACTCCTACAGCCACAGACTCTCCAAGCAGTTGAAAGCTTTTCCTGATACAATCACTGTTTGTTGTTGTTCTGCTCAGTGCATGCTTTCACAAGAAGAGATCGGGTAAAAGTTTGTTTTTGATACGGGACAAAACATTATGCACATTTTTTCATTTGTGCACTTATGCATTATGCATCAGGCAGGTGCTTTTATCCAAAGCGACAATGCATTCAAGGTGTACATTTGATAAATTCACGTCTCCCCGGGTAACTGACGCTGTTATGCTCGAGCCATGCTTTACGTTTTTGAGCTACACGAATGCAAGGTTTTCATGCAAGAAATGTTAAATAATAATTCAACTGAAAAAAAACCTTTACTAAGACAAGCAGTTTAGAACATCCCATAATATATTCTGTAGGAAATATATTAAAATTGAATATTAAAATGAATCGTTAAATTATGCAGTGACGATTTAAAATAAACACTGTAAATAATAAATGAGAGAAAATATAAATAAATAGCAATAATGGTAATACTAATTATTATTAAATAAGTAAGCAACAATATAATTAACAAGACCAAGTAGCTATTATAAATATACTCAGTGTTCAAATGATTAATTTACTTTTATTAAGTGGCACTTCACTGTTTGAGCTATCAGCTGCATATGAAATAATTAGCAGTGTAATAAATACCAGTGCAGTATAGTCACAATTCAATTTATCACAAATGTGTCTTACTATGTGGACACGGTACAGGATACTGATGCCAAGGTTCATAAAAGGTTTGGAGAAATCAATGACCTTCTCCCTCTCGGATGTGATGGTAAATCCAGCCACTGCCAGATCTGCTTTCTGTAACAAACAGAAAAATAATATAGATTTTTTATACGGTGCATCATGCAAAAACATTTTAGGTAGCAAATACAAGAGAGTTTTTTGTCACCCATTCGGTCTAATAATTGGAATAAAGTAGCACATAAATGACATTAAAACACACATGAACTACAGCGATTTTTACAGCAGATTTTTAATTCCTAAGCACAAAAAATGCTAGATTTGCTTATACAAAAACATTAAAGAAATGGCTTTTAAAAATGTTTATTAAAAGGCTTTAATAAATAAAATTAAGCATACGTTACTCTATAATTTGAGACCAATTCAATCAAGTGAGTTTCAGTCAATTAAACATTTTAAAGACATAATGAACAAAAAAGGACCAATAATAATTATAGAATTTTACTGACAGATACAATTAACTCTTACTATGGTGTTAATGTAACAATGTTGCTAATCTATCATCAGCATATGTTGTCAGTTGTAAAATGCTTGACTGGATTTGTTTATATGTTGTTGGTGCTCCACATGTATTCCCACGCTTAACATTGACCTTGGTTTTAAAAAGCACTTGAGAAGAAAAGCCTTTGACATTATCTGAGCTTCATTGATGAAGACAAGGAGTGGCAGAGAAAAGAAAAAGGGATATTTTGCACAAGGAGAAGAGGCAAAGAGATGGGAGAAGAATTGAAAAGGGGAAAGTCAAGGCTGGACAGCTGGATGAATGGACAGATAATAAAGGGATGTAAGTGCACTAGAAGAAGCCTGGGTTGATGGAAGAATTTGATAGGAGAGTCCTTGGGTAAAAGGAAAGAGATTTATTTATTACAGGGAAGGAGAGAGATAGAAAAACAGGGCTAAAGAGTGCCATACAGTCCCATGAAAACGGGAAGAGCAAGAGAGAGAAATAAAGTGAGGGTCCTTGAGAGAAGAAACAGATACAGAGAGGGGCGATGAGGAATAGAGAGATGGTGAAGACAGGCTTCCAGCGAGGACACAGGGAATATTGTGCCCTTGAGAGATGAAGGGAACGAGGGATACGCATGAAAAATGAAAGGGAAGAAAACAAAAAAGCGCAAGAGTGAAAGTTCCTGAGGAAGGAAAAGAACAATAATGAATAAAAAAGCCCACTGTGGCAATATTTTGCCCTTTTTCTTTCCTTCCTCTAGGAGGAGGAGGAGGGGGGTGCAGTGTTAGGGAGTAACTAAAACTAACTAAAAGTAGTGAGGCTACTAGATTAACTGCAGTTTTTAGTAGATGAAATGTTTCTAAATAAGGGAAGATTTTTAAAGCGGGGTTTGGGAAAATAAAAAGTAATTTTTCTTTTTTTTTCACACTGTACTTCACATGAACACAAACTCTGGAGTCTCACAAGTTCAATTTATTGCTTAAACAAAACCTTTTATTTTGGACGCAATTAATCTTGATTAATCTTTCGACAGCATTTATATAGATTCAGACAAGCTGACTTCTTCCGCTGGAAAACATAATATCACAGATTTTACCCAGGAGCAATGCTTTGAAATTAAACCCTTCCTAATGATGGACCTGCTTCTCCACAAGACATCAATTGCTGGATTGGTGTAGAGTGGATAACTTATGAATTATTGTGATGTTTTTAATCAGCTGTTTGGGCTCTCATTCTGACGGCACCCACTCACTCACTGCAGAGGATCCAGTGGTGAACAATTGATGTGATGCTAAAGTTCTCAAAATCTGTTTTGATCAAACAACAAACTCTACATTTATATCCTGGATGGCCTGAGAATAAGCAAGCAAATTAAAATTTATGGGTAAACTATTCCAATAAACAGCTTTGATATCCCTCAAATAGCTGTAATGAAATTAACTGCTTTCATCCAAAGCTAGTAGTCTTTCTTTGTCAACTGTATTATTCGAAATAACAAGTAGCTTGTAGTTTCCCCAACAGTGAGGGTGATCAATAGCAGTTTATTCTGCTTCAAAAAATCCAAGTGCACCCCAGATATCTCTCAGTCTGCTTAATTACTGGCTAATTGATTACTGAGAGATAGCTTTGTAAACCATCAAACGTTGATATCAGGCAAGAGCTGAAGTGCGTGTCCATGAAGAAAGATGGGCGGTATGTGTGTGCATGCGGTTTACACACACAATACGTCAACAAGTGCCAGCATTACACTACTGTTAGCAGCTGTAATGGTATAGCAACACAGGATAATTAGGCACAAAAGGAACTGATTAGTATGTCTTTGTGTGTGTGTTGGCGTATTTCAAAAGGGCTTTGCCGAGACCTGCCCACACTGGGGTTAATAGAATGACACTAGCGTTCTTATTACTGCTGCCATTATTTTTAGCCTTAGCGCGAATAGCTCTAATATCAGTAATCATTACTCTAATGGAAACATCAACAATCAAAGGTCCAGTGCAGAAATCCTGCTAGCTGCGTTCAAAGATTTAAAAAAAATTATTAATATTAATGCATTTGATTAATTACATAACATTAGTACCTTTATCATATTGCTACAGTTTTGTTACAGCAATTAAGGCATGTGGGTTTTTAATAGACATAAAAGCAAAGGTTCATTTTGATGATTACATTAAACAAGATAAGATTATACAAGCTGTAGAAACAATATGTAAAAAAAAAAAGCTCAGTTCAATTTGTGTTTGTTATTAAACATTGGTGCATTATCATATTCCTGTCGCTGCAGTTTTATTACAATAAGCCACAATGCATCTGCATTCTCAATGGATATAAAAAGCAAATAAAACCTGTATTAGAAAAGAACAATGTAGATATATTCAATATGTAATAATATATATAAATGTTATAAAGGTTGATTCAGATAGTACAAGCTGTATTAGGGAAAAAACTATAAATAATTGTTTATTCTAATTAGTAATATTAAAATATTTTATTTCAAGGCTGCTTTAACTTGATTATCTGTGCTATTTTATATTTACGATGTTGTGTTTGTTTTCATGTAAAGCACGTTAAGAAAGTAACGTTCAAAGGTGCTATACAAAACAAGTGTATTATATGGTTTGATCATATTCCTGTTGCTGGATTTTTATTAAAGCAATAAGAAACAAGTCATGTGCCTTTCCAATAGAAATCTATTGTAAAAAGGGTCAGGGTGACTAAAAAGTGTCCCTTTTTTTCATATAATGTGTCCTCAGAGCTTAATTACGAACGTTCGCACAGACATGCATACCCTGTTGATGAGTTCCCCCACCATGCCAGTCCACGACCCGTTAGGTTCTGGAGCTCCATACAGTCCGTCATCCACCAGCTTGATCCTGAAGGAAAACTTCAGTATGTCTGCCAGCTCCCGCAGCATATCCACACAGAATCCCTCGTACTGATCATTACCCTGGAAGTCCTGGTAGTTTGCCTTGCGCATCACGTATGGATTTTCCTATAAAACAGGACGAAGGTAACATTTAACGCTGTAATATTCCACTCTCAGTTTCTATACAGTGAAGCGCCATAAACTTAATGAAAGTCAATAGCCATACAGTGGAAGTGGCATTTTGATTGGTGTTAAGCCATGAAATGGCAGTAAAATCCAGTGAAATGGTGCTTCCTTGGCCTTGATAAGTGAAAGTTCCTATTTGGCTGCAGATTCCTGGTTTGAATGCATTATTTCTTCTACGGTATGTAGTCACCTCTGGATAGCAAACCTATTTTCTTCATTTTGCAAGCACATAATGCAAATAAGATGGTTAAGAAGGAAGGGATGAAATGAGATGAACAAATACAAACAGTAAAACATTTAAAACTAGAGTCCAATATATTTGTATCTCATTAGGAATTGCTTAAATGTGTTTTTGCCTCGAAGCAACATTGTATAATAGAGCAATGAATATTGATGCAGTGAATATGGATGCAATCAATTAAGGTACTATAGGAAATATTGCAATTTGTTGTAATAAAGACCAAAAGTTGGTATAGAAATAGTTGCTTAAAACAGTGTTTATTAATATCAGTTTGGTCAATATCATCCAAGCTAGAAACTGATAACCTTTCCACAATAAGACTAGGAAATTGCATTAAAGGGATAGTTCACCCAAAAATGAAAATTACCCCACGATTTACAGTACTCACCTTCAGGCTATCCTAGGCGCATATGCGTTTCTTTCAGACAAATACATTCAGAAATAGACTAAAAAATGTCCTGGCTCTTCTAAGCTTTATAATGGCAGTTAATGGTGAAAGTACCTATAAAGCAAACAGCCGGGCATTACTGTTAGAATCCATTCAGCCGATCTCTGGGTCTGTCAGTAGCACTTTTTGCTGCAGCTTAGCATAGATCGTTGAATCTGATTAGACCGTTACCAAATTGACCAAAAAGTTTATATATTATTCTTATTTAAAGCTTGATTCTACTGTAGTTACATCATATACGTAAAATTATGACATAATTTTCATTTTGTTGTGAACCATCCCTTTAATTTATGTGTTGAGATTTTCAACTTTCAATCATAATCTCAAGAAACAACACTATCACACTGTATAAGCTCTGTGTAAACAAGCAAGGCTTTTGAATTATCTCCTATCCTTCCTGATTTAAATAAAGCATTGCTTTTACAAACATCTTTAGAGCCCTTTAATACACTTTAATGCAGAATTTGGTTTAGAGAGGCGCTCTAAAAAGATTCTGCCTGCCCATGTGCAAGATTTGAATCTCGAAAAAGGCGAGTGCCAAATTTGTAAAAACCCTATAATTCACAATTCTCTCTGGCCTGAAATGCTCCTGCCTATGTGCTGCCAAACCCACAAACTCATATCTGGAGAGGTTCTTACCAGTATTGTGGTCACGGTGAGCGTCTTGTTGGCTAATGTTTCAGACGTGTTGATGTCTAAAGATGTGGAGTTCATAGCTAACGTGTTATTGGAGTACCAGACACCGATCTGCACATGTGAAGAAAAAAAAAAAGATGCCTCGCTTTAATAACAAAGAAGACACAGTTAGAACTACTTACATGAACAAATCTGCACTGAAATATCTAAATCATATAAAATCATTGCGACCCATTTGAAAACATGTTTGATCTCGCGGGGGGAAAACAAGGAGGAATAAACGAGTTGAGCGAATAAGACGAGGGGATGAAGGAGAGATAAAAGAGCATGAAGCGAGGGATCAATACAGTGATCAATAAGAGAGGAGTGAAGTGGTGATTACTCCAGCTACCACCCATTCATTAGACCTCACAACCTCTTTCGTGATTCCGGATAAAATGCGGAGTTAGTGTTCATGAGAATGAGCTTGTGTGTGTGTGTGTTACCTCTTTGTGACCCCCCTTGAATTTCTCAAGAATACGCAGCGTGTAATTGGTCCTCTGGCCTTTGCTGTTAAACTCCACACGGCCTGTTAGGCCGTCATACTCTACCTAAAATGAAAGAGAGAGAGAGGGTATTTAAACCAAGGGTAACAAACAAGAATGACGAATAGCATTAATTTTGACCTACAATATTAAGGTAGAAATCATAGCGCAGGCGGTGAAAAAGAGACAGACAGCCAGAGGATAAACTTTGAGATGATTAAGAAAGTTAAGGTGAAGTGTCTCTTCTGCTCCACTGGCGTCACCAAATGCAATCGCAAAAATAATGACTGTTTTCATTATTATTGGCAAGGGAGGTAAACACTTGGAGTTATGGAGACAAACCGAGAATGGCGGGCGAGAGGAGGGGCAGAGATGGTGCCAAATGGAGTGCTGAAATGATGGAGTGATGGACAAACTGCAAAACAGATGGAGGGACACAATGAATGAAACATGTGACTAGACAACACAAACACCGTCTAGGATCTCACAGAGTATAATAGCTGCATTAAAATGATCAAATACAAGCTGGCCTTCAGACAGGTTGCAATAAACACTGCACATCTGGTGTTAAGGGCACAGTTCTAATTGCTTTGAAACTAATGTGAGTTGTAAAATTACTGTGGCTGGGTATAATCATCACAGAGGACATAAAAGTCATACTGCATTGGTCATCATAAGGCCTATCGATGGACGGGACAACTGGGAACATTGTCCTGGGCTCTGTGACAAAAGACGGCCCATTAAGCACTCCAGCTACTTGTGGGGAAAAAAAAAAAATTTAATATTTGGAGCATAAATTAAAAGATGTTTTGTGGTTGTAGTAGCATAGCTTATGAAGCCTGTGAATTCAGCTGAGCAATTTGTAACTCTTGTCACCGATTTGCATAGATATTACGTTTATTTTAATTAACAATATATTTAATTATATATATCTTTTTTTTAGATTAAGTTGGTTAATTTGCTGCTGTATTGCTGTTTTCTGCATGGTTTCACAGCTAAATGTTTCTTGATGATGTTAAATGATGCTCAGCAACACTCGATGCACAATAACGCATTAGCAAAGGTTTAGATTTATTGCAGAGTAAATTGAAAAGCAACCGTCATAAACTCTCTGAATCCTGTTTATCGAAGCCAAAGAATTTACTTGCACAAAACTGTGCACAACGAGACCGGAAGCTTACGTCGAGAAAGTAAATAAGGCCAATTTCTATTTCATGTTGACTTTAACAGAGTCTGCAAAAGCCAATAAACAGTTGCACGCAGAATCACATCAACATAAAAACTGTACTCAAGCGAGCATACAGATGAGACGACATCAAAGTGACATACAGTCACAACAGCTGTAAAGACTAAACACTCAAGTCATCAAACGCAGCAGTCAGAAAACCACTGCAAACGGGGTAGCCATGGTGACATGTACCATGCGGAGGTAATTCATGAGACTGGTGCCGTGCTGCCAGATGAGCGAAGACGTGCAACTCAGAGGCTTCACTCCGATCTCCTGACTGCGGTTCAGTTCTCGCACCGCTCCAACCACCACATGGACTGCATCGAACATCAGCGCTGATGACAACTGTAGGTTGAGAGAGAGCATGAAAGAAACGAGAAGAGAGATACGCCGAAGCGAAAATAGAAAGAACGAAGGAGAAAAAGAATAAAAGAATGCAGAATTGAGAAAGACAGCAAATGAGGTCATTAGGGGGGCAAGGAGACTTCACGTCTGTTAGGGCCCTACAGCAACTGTCTTCCTAACAGAGGTTCCTAAATAACGTTGTGTGGCGCACATCCTATTTGGACATGTTTCGAAAAAACCTTCTGGCAGAAATAACGTCTCATTATTCCATAGATTTAGTAGTTACTATGGTTTACAGTTTGCCGTTTTTCTCCATCTAAGCAAAATCTGGTTTAAATAATGCAATGGAATGCCAGTCATATTACTGAATTTATGGAGGCTCCTGGAATTTAAAAAGCATTTTTAGATGCAAACGAAAAAGAAAAATACATCACTGTTATTCAAATGCATCTCCTGACAGATAAAGCTTTAAATTGCTTGATTTAAGAATGTTAACAAATTCACAACCTTTCACAGTAACACAACAGCTCTTGTGTCCTAATGATAAATTGCCACTGATTAATATATCCGTAAACTGTAATATTTCTCAAATGTGATGCTAGACCACCAAACAAGTCATAATTATTAGGATGATGGAAATATCATATTCCATGAAGATATTTTGTACATTCCCTAGAGTAAATGTATAAAAACTCAATTTTATAAGTATTATACATTGCTAGGAACTTTATTTGTACAACTTTGAACGTGATTTTCACAATGTTTTTATGCACCCTCAGATTCCAGATTTTCAAATAGCTGTATCTCAAATATTGTCCTAATAAAAAAGCGTATTTATTCAGCTTTCAGGTTAAAAAACAATTGACCCTTATGATAGGTTTTGTGCTCTAGGGTCACATATTTTTTTTAGTAAGTCTATCATTGTAACCTCACCGCTGGACCAGGATACGGGCTGAGATCACAACCTTCCCTCCACGACAGGTTTAGACTCCTGATGAACTCTAGGTAGAAAGGATGACTGCTGTTCAACATGGAGAAGCCAACGATATTTGATTGATCATCTACCACATCATCCAACCTCAACAGAGGGAAGTCCTAAGAGAGAGAAAGAAAGAGATTATACCACCTTTATATAATAAGCATCACATCTAAACAATACAAGCAAGTTATAAACCTCACATTATATACTTAAACTTATACTATAAAATAATTTGCCTTTATAAGCTCCCTGAAACGTAATTCCAAAAGTCTATATATACTTATAGCCATAAACAATTAGGTTTACTAAATGGTCTGCCATATTGGCTTGACCTAAAAAAAACGTGCTTCTTTTTCCTTTAAAAAAACAAAAAAAAAACAAGAGACTAAAAGAGTGTTACCAAAAAGTACTGTGGACATAGAATGCTGCAGTTTGCAGTTGGTCACTAGACGTTTTGTCCATACTCCTTTCCTCGTTGTTGCGCAATGTTGTTCACCGGTGTACAACGGTGTCATGAGTGTTTAACAGTTTAGGTACTCATAGTTTCTCACAGTATTTCGTAACTGTCATTTTTGTCAAAACAGTTAACGAGCACTGCTGGTCGGCCCAGTTTGGCCTCTGTTTCATCATCCCGTTAGCGTGAGCTGAGGTGAGTTTACTATAATATTCTCAAACACCTTGTCAGCAATGCTTTATCGCTATAAATATTGAAATAAAACTAGGTCTGTGTTTTAAAAGCATTATGAATAAAGAAGTTGCTGTAATACGATAATATATAGTTTATGTTTTATTTATTGACGTTCAGGGTCATACTGTTAACTTAACTTAATATAAACATAAGTTAATCCTTGAATATAAACATTTTAGAATAATAACACAACACATATATATAGCTGAGTATAGGGAGATCTCTTAAAATGTATATGTATATATTTGTCAACAGGTATTGTCTTGACTTATGATGTAGTGTGACTTCAACCCTCTGTGATTGCAAACTTAAACACAGCTTTTAATAAATTTAAAGTAAACTCATATTCTTCAAACAATTTAATTACTAAAGAACCGATGTGAAAACTACTGATTTTGAAAATTTCATAGAAATGACAGAAACGGATGCAACAGTGACAGGCAACTTAATAAAACTATTTTACAGTGCATAAAATTACATTTATAGTGATTTAATAACTGTGCGCTTCACTCAAATTCAATATTTACATATCATTCAAAAAAGGTCTTTTAAATAGCTACATTTGCCCTGCCAGTTTTTGTAAATATTTGCTGCTCCCTACGGGATTGGGAAAACCCTCATCCATAAATAAATAGTAATTTACTGAAGGCAATATTCAACCCAGCTAGAATTCCACTCAATGTAAGTGGTGCCCACTGGGAACGTTCAAGGAAAACATAAAAAATTGGCTCAAATTGTTTTAGAAAAAAAGGATTATTTTAGCTGTCCTTGAGTACCATGGCTTTCACCTTGTCTACCAAATCAATCAGCTCTTGTGCTTTGTTATTTACTGGCAAGTGGATAATCCCAAGAGGTACAGTAAGCAGTGAGCTTGTCAATGGTAAGTCAACAAAGACTTTTCTATAGCAGTGTAGCAGCAGTAGGCAAGCTATTGGTGAATCCAACAATTGGTGCCAGAGCAAAGCAGCTTTCAGGTTATTTATCACAAATGGTTGCCATCTATATATCAGCTGAAGAAGGAACAAACTCCACCTACTGTATAAAGACATACATATAGTTTTTCATAAAGAGCTCATGAAGATTCCCAACACTTTAAGTCCTTCCAGAAGTGCATTTCAAGCAAAGCCATATGTCCTTGTTCTGCCACTGACCCCTTCAGCAGGAGTAGGCCTTCTGATTCCTCCTGAGGATGCTTGTCGTATGAGTTTGTGAATGGAAGTATGACGGATAATATTAGTGCCTTTGAAGGGCTTGATAATGGCAAGTATCTTTCATCTCCTGTCTGCCCTCAATTAGATTGCTGACAATGTGAAACTGACAAGATGATGACCTTATTCAAGACGCAGACTTAATTTTAGAGACTGCTACTGAAAGACATCATTTACCAAAGAATCGAATATAAATTTGCAGTATTGCCCGGAGCTTGTCTGCATTTGTCCCTGTTTTTCGGAAAAAGCTTGCCAAAGTCAAATGATTAAAAAGCTGAGTTTGAAATTCAAAGTTTAAATGAACAGTTTTAAGACAGGAAAAGACTTTGATTTTATTATTTAAAAAAATTACATAGAAACTTGCTTAGGATATACCATTATGATGCATTACTAAATTAAAACATTCACAATAACATGTAATTCAACTCATCTTCGATCATTCTCCTATTCATGTATCTTTAGACTTTTTTTCCGGTTGGCACACTCTCAGCTAAATTGCTGCCTTACTGCAGAGTGAACTCTGGCTTCCTCCCAAATCCAAAAAGAACAATAAACAAAAACCACAAAAAATGGAGGTTAATCAAATGTAATGTCTAAATGTTTTAAATATTCCATTTTTACTGAGGCCATAAGAACAGTTATTTTTGAACAATCTCAAATCTTATCTTTCACGGTTCAATTTGCCTCTCAAGGTCAAATGCTTTAGCCTACTTCACTTTAACTTGTAACAGTTGTATTAAAATCTTAAGCTCACAACAGAAGCATATGTGACCTCAAAACAAGGACATAATCCACCTCATCCACGATGATGATGATAAACTGCATGCATGCGCTGTGCATCTGTGATGAGCTGGTCAATGGCCAGGCCTGCCGTCACTGTTACTGGATGAAAGTGGGTTAAGGGGAGAAAGGGTAGTGTGTCATTGGTGAAAGTGAAAAAAGGAGGTTTGTTTACCATGGTGGTGAGGATGTACTTGTAGAAGGCTGACGTCATGCCTAATTCTGAGGCCTAGAGAGAGGAAGAAATGGCAAGAGATATGTTGTATATCAGAAATGTAATAGTAAATCATACTAATGAGTTGAGTCACACAGTATACAGTATGTCAGGTATCGTTTTTTGTTTCTTTGGGTTTTTTTTTTTCAGTTACACTGAATAAGTTTGAAAAAACAAAACAAAACAGGTATTTAAAATCCTATTTAAACTTGGCAATAAACTTTATTTAAGTACTTTGAAAAATGCAAATCAAAGATACAAATTATGCTATAAAATAATAATTATATATAAAATGTCAATATTTGTCAATAGAAGTTTGTACATGATATATGGGTGTGTATTTTTGAATACACACACACGTGCATGTATATGTTTAAGAAAAATATATTTATGTAAAATATACATTTTATGAATATAGATATATACATGTAAATATTTTTAAATATATACTGTATGTTTGTGTTTTTAAATATGCATAATAAATATACACAGAACACACATATTATTTACAAAAAACATATTTTAAAAATAAATCCATATTTCGGATGCAGTTAGTCCGGTAAATATACAATATACTATAAAATATACTGTAAATATACAAGATTTGTTTTCACTTAAATTGGAGAAAAAAAACATTTCTGACATTTTGACCTTTATATGAGCACACGTACCTTCTTTAGTATTAATATTGACACTGATGCATTAGCATCAATGATGATAGTCGCAACTTTGTCATCACGGATTTCTTTCAGCAGGGGGGTGGGGTCCAAATTTTCATCAAGCATTCTGACTGAAAGTGTTTCCCGGGAAATAAGGAAGTGACGCACAAGCTCCTCCAGTCGCAGCAGGCCTGAGATGTAGCATAAAACTCCGTTATAATCCGTTTGTGAAAATTTAAAACGCATAAATATTTCTAGAATTCTATTACAATGACTATCACAATAGGCATTCAGCGTGAGTATGGCAGGTTTTGATTAAAATAAATGTCATGTAACCATCTAAAACCTTTCAGCAACTTTCATAAACTGTCAATTGCTGTAAACCTTACCTTTCTTTCCACACTGCTCCTCGGTATTAAAGTCAGTGACTATCGAATTAAGTGACTTTGAGAGCCAATAAAGTTAATTCTGTATGTACATAAATTTGTGCTCTAAGCCACCACAAAATCCATATGGTGACTCCATTGATTGTGGACTGCAGTCAACAAGATGCATGGCTAACGATAACAGCAGGGTGAAGTGTGGAAAGTGCTTTCTCAAAAAACCAACCAAACACCATGTATCCTTGCTCTCTCACACGTCCACATGGGTACCAATGTGCAGATGAGCACATCCATGCATGCTAATGCTCACAGAGCACTCGAACCCAAACGTTACCGCCTGCATCTTAAACAGACAAACGCTCGCTTATGCTTTAGCATGAGCACAGACTGCGATAATTATATATATATATATATATATATATAATTGCAGTGCATAAAACCAAAGCACCATTACCCAGACCATACCAATCAAGCGAGAGCTGCTCGCATCAGCAAGTCACGAGAGATCAACTTGCAGTCAGCATCCTAACGGCTCACATATGTTTCACTCTAGTGCGCTAACTACTTCTCATTAAGCTGAGTCAACATAGTAGAACAAACACAATTAATATTTCTTCTTGTTTGCATGCTTCTTGACATATTCCTTGATGTGATGTCCCTCAGATCAGAAGGAATCCGGATAGCTCCACTATCTGAAAAACCTTTTTCAGTGACAATCATCTGACATCACCTGAAAGCCAGATGTGCTTTTAATTAAGAAGTAAAGTACTCAGGTGTTTCAAATCCCCTCAACCGTGACTATATTAACAGTTCAGCATGGTAACATATGGTAAAATCCCATACTATTGGTTTTATTTATTCTACTTTTATTCTTTATGTACTTTTCTCCAGTTTTAGATCAATGGAAAATGTTGCAAACCAAATTTGAATTTGTGTTGCTTATGAAGCTAATAAGATGTTTAATCTTATGAAAACATGTAATTTGCTGAAGCGGCGGCATAGACGTTAATAGCATATAACAGTAAGCACAAAGCCTAAGGATAATGCACTTCTGTTAAAAAATAAAATGAATTGCGGTGTGAATCAGCTGCTGTGAAATTAATAATAAAGGGTGCTGTGCACAACGAACGGTTCAGTGTGATCTGTAACAGAAAAAAGACAGAATGGCCAGTTCATAGTTGACATTGTTTGCGTTTTTCCTGTGGACTTACACTCTGCTTTGGCACAAATCAAGCTGGCTGTCGGGTAACTGAACGAGCGCAGGATGGCACCGATGGCCAAGCTTAAGTCCTCGTTGCTAGGATACAGCGTCACCGAGGCAAAGCGCAGATATGGCAAGCGCGGAGTCTCCTCTGGACCAATCTTGATGTGAGGGATCTGAGAGAAACAGACAAGAATAAGGAGGAAGATTTAGAGGAAAAGATTGTGGGATTGACTAGCATGGGGTTTTTCGTGGCTGATATCCAATATCTAACGCAGAGGTTTTCAAGCTCGGTCTTAGGGGACCAACAGCACTGTACATTTTGTACGCCTCTCTTTGTTTTTTACCACAGCTGATTCAGAGTATCAGCTGAAGCAGCTAAATGAACCAACCTGAGCATGTGACGTTTTAAAAAGAAATTATAATAGAAAACAGCTTTTTTAAATCCAAATAAGATTTCACACTTTTTTTTTTTATTACATTTTTTTTTTTTTTTATTCACCATTTTTTATGAAATAAATGAAACTATGTTGAGCATAAGAATCCATTTGGCAATAATGAAAAAACTAATGCCAATATAAAAATTCAAAATAAGTAATGTAAATATAGTTGTTGTTTTTTTGTTTTTTTTAAGTAATCAGTTATATTCTTTAAAAAAAATTTATTGCTCAATAAGTGTTTCAATTGCAGAAAGATTCACCATTAAACAGCTTGTAAACAAAGTGTCACACAGTATTTCATTTACCTCAGGGAAGTCATCAGTGTAGCTCGCTAAAGGAATGAAGCCTGGTGAAGAGCATTCTGAGAAATATTAGAATACATACTTCATTATATTTTACTTTACCTGTTAGTGGTGTCTTTTAGCTCATTTAGCTAATGCAGGTTGTTTAAAAATATCTCGGTAACACTTTATTTTATGGTTACACCTATTAGTCGCTTATTAGCATGCATATCACTAGAATATTAGCCATTTATTAGTAGTAATTAAGCACATATTAATACCCAATACCTAAACTTAACAACTACCGCACTAACTATCAATAAGCAGCAAATTAAGAATTAATTGAGGGAAAAGTCATAGTTAATAGTTAACAAGTGTTACCTATTCTAGTGTTACCGCAATCAAGTTATGTAAACAAGTTATGTAAATTAATCCATCAAACTGCATTTGGCTGCATTCCACTTGAAGCAACAGGGATGTGCAAAGATTCAGATTTTCGATTCAGAACTGAAGATTCTGAAATTGGATTGAATTGAAGTACCAGGCAGAATGCTCAAGATTGCAACTTAAATTAAAAGAATTGCAAAAAATATGCAATTATTACTATAAAACCAACATTTGGCTAGAATTGAGACTTGAAATATTTGCTTAAATACTTGTTCAAAAAAGTCTAACAAATAGTTTAAAAAGTGTTGAGGCCTGAAGGATTTATAGGGGTTACAGAAAGAAGGACAGAAGGACTTTTTTTTTTTCTTTGAAGCTTTGCCTAAAAAGTAGCATGGTTTTATTTTTTATTTAGTCATTTACAGATTTCAAATATATGAATAATTTGAGATTAGAAGTGCTGACCACACCGTGTATAAATATAAAGCAGTTTAATAACAGTAAATTAGGTGAACACAAAATGACTGAAGTTAAATGCACATTCATTTTACGCAATATTAAATTGTTAATTGCCTGAGTGGGCACCAAAACGGTCAGATATCGGCCAATTAATCATCCTGGCTGATATATCATTCTACAGTATCTCTCACCGTAAGGAAGGAGGGGAGAGAGAAAATACGGGGAAATTAGGTCAGAGGGAGAGATGCTTTTCAAGCAGCAAGGCAAAGGCACACAGGAAATAATGGCCTGTGGCTGAGGAGCAGTGTAAATTTATCATTTCAAGAAATGCTTTCACAGACGCATACACAAAGGGACTTGCTTTCATTCTCACCTCTTTTTCCCCACATATATGACTGACGGTGGATCCAGAAGCAGGACTGGAGGCAGGACCAATGACAGAGACTACTCCCTTTGGCAGGATCTGACACACTGAGAGGGGTAAATATATATTATTAGAAAGAGACAGATAAATAGAGAGAGAGAGAGAGAGAGAGACAGAGAGCGGGGTGATCAAGCAAGACAGTGACTGGATGAGAAAGGGACAGGGTACAGAGAGACAGACATTGCAGTGGGCAGAGAAAAAGCCAACGTCTTGGACGCCGTCCAGTTCTGTGTCCTGTTGCTAGATGATATATCAAATTAGGAGTCAATGCAAAGCTCTTTTTGATTAATTACATCAATAAGCACAACACAGATTTATGCTCTGCCTACAGGAGATTGCTGCTCTAATTCTACACAAGAACGAGGGGGAGAGAGCACACAGGGTGTATATTTAGATGAAAAGATTTCTTCCTTGCTTGCTTTTGAACTGTTGCATTGAAATGTTCAGGGCACTGTGCATGTGTGACATGGGTATGTAATTCATTTTGCATCAAACGAAAATCTTTTATACTGTTACATTCATGTGCTGTGAGTGTGTGTTATCGGTCCATTTCAGTCCAATGGCTAACGCATACTTGAATTGACTCTATTATTTCTTTTCGACCCATGTTCTTGGCTTTATTGTGCACTTCTCAGCAGTGCATATTCTAAAGAAAAAAGTTTTTCATCAAAACGTAATAACTTTCTCCAGAGAAAATAATGTTAACCAGCAGCCAACTGGTTTAAAACGATTGCTTTAAATTTCTGTTGCAGGTTATCAGCTTTAAATCTTGCCAGTAGTTAATTTCAAATTGCTTACAATGACGGTATAAAACAACATCATCTTAATTTAAAGATTAATTGCAATCAACTTCCATTAAAATCCTGTTTGTCGTCGCTGGATTTTCATTCAAGCTGTTGAGGTTTCATTCAGAATACAGTAGTTCACATTACAGCAGTAAAATTGTGAATGCCGTTTGATGTGGGTACCAGTGCGTGTTTTGTTGGACTCACTCGTGTCTGTAGTCTCATACTGAGAGTCTCTCTGCAGCTCAAAGATGTCGACCTCCACACGGGCTCTTGCCGGGCCCTCCATCACACTGTTGATGTTCTCTCGGGCCAGAGCCAATGCCAACCGCTCTCCACGTCCACACGCTGACTGATCATCTAAAATAGCAGCTGAAGAGGAACAGAAAAGGCTCTGTGTTTTGCTTTCACACTGGAATTTAATTGAGTTTTCTGATGTTGTCGATTGAAGTTGCATTTGTTATTGCAAAAATATGGAGTTACTCATCATGATTGAACAGAAACAAGTTTTCAATGAATGTCGCATGTTGTGATTTTAACTGATTAGATTGTGCTATTGAGCGTATTTTCTTTGGAGGCTTGCCAGAGATTAATTGATGCTTTATTGTTCGCAATAATCAAGACGAACATGCTGATGCTTGAAGCAATCAGTCACATGCTGTGAAGCAACAGCCAAGTACAAGCCACTTTGAAAAAGGCTCCTGCTTGAATCCGATAATACCGCTTAATTTCGCCTGAACTCTGCTCTGAACGGATTCAAAACGGATTACTCTTATTTTTCATAAATCAACAACAACAAAAAAAACAGCAGCAAAAGGATCCTAAAGTACATATCTGAGATTATCGCTTCACGCTCTCTGTTCTGCATAACAGGTGTTTCGTCGAAAAAGATTAGGCGTAGTAGGAGGTCAGTACATCAGAAGAGGTGTTTAAAACATTAAACCAAGAACAAGCTTTGTAGTCACTATAAATGTGAGCTTCACTTTGATGCTTGCTGCCTCCATTACAAGAAAAAGATTTGGGTTATCAGGAGACTCTACCGCTGCTTATTCCAAGTAAAAAGTGTTTTATTTTTCACATGATCTCTGTAGATAAAGCAGAAGGAATTGAGGCAGAACTAGACCTTTTAATGAGACGAAGTTAGTTGCATAGGTGAAGTCTAGTTAGTACTATTATCCCTGACTATTACGCCATGTTCTAACTACACAAGCAATTTGGGTGTCCACACTAAATGTGAAGTGAATCTGCAACACGACAGAATCAATCAGATATCACAGCCAATCAGAAGCGAATGTGGGCGGGCACACATTCATATGGACAAACCCAGCAACTGGGTTGTTTTCAACAGTTCAAAATCCAACCTTCTGGGCAGTAACCCTACTGCTGGTGTCGTCCATATTTGACCTAGTGCTGGGTTGTATTTACCTAGCGTTTTTTAGAGTGCACATAGAAACGGAGAGATGATATGATGCAATTTTGTGTGTTTTGTTTCAGGACGTGGTGGACTCACCCATCCTGACGGCTGCGAGAGCGGGTGTCTGGCTGTGAGAGGACGGGGCCATGGTCAGCAGAAGCAACAGCAGGAGGAGGAAGAGGAGGTGAATCGACAGCAGCAGCGCTGGCAGAGCCGGCATCTTCCACTGCTCCTCATGGAGAAAGGTCGTCTGGCTGCCTGCACCGCCACCTGGAGGGCAGGTACAGAATTATTCATGAGAAGTCATCCACTGACATACAGAATTGTGTTAAAATACTGTCTGATATCAGAAAAGCAGATTATCATTTTCATATTATAGCTATAACCAATAATGGGCTGATAAAAGTCTATTATCCATAAATGCACACTAAATAAAATTGGCATGTTAAATGCAGACAGTGAATTTAGACATCACAACATTATAATTCACACAATATGAAACATGGAGATTTTTTTAAGATTGCTTTAACGGTGTTACTAATTTTTAGACTGTTTGATTAATGCTTTTCAAAAAGAGAGATAAAAAAGGGAAAAAAGGCAGTATCAGCATTTCCTTTGATATGCTAAAGGTACTGCACAGTTCACCAAAAGGTCACACCACCCATAGTTTACCCACAGGCCATCCGAGATGTAGTAGTGAGTAAATTAACATCAAATTGTCAGTTAAGCTGAACTTTCCCTTCAACATAATGAAGCAAGGTAAGATCAGACATATAATATTCTCACAATTTGGAATTAGCCACAATATACAATTATATATAATTACACCAACATTTATATTTATACATTTATATATATATATATATATATATATATGACCCTGGGCTTCAGTCGCTGGGGTATATTTGTAGCAATAGCCAAAAACACATTTTATGGGTCAAAATTTTAGATTTTTTTTTTGGCCAAAAATCCTTAGGATAGCAAGTAAAGATCATGCTCCATGAAAATATTTAGTCAATTTCTTACTGTAAACCTATTAAAACTTAATTTTTTAATATTAATATGTATTGATTAGATCTTCATATGACAACTTTAAAGGTGATTTTCTCAGCACGTCAAATATTGCCCTATCCATCCAAATCATACATCACTGGGAAGCTTATTTATTCAGCTTTCAGATCATGTATAAATCTCAATTTCGGAAAATTAACATTTACGACTGGTTGTGTTGTCCAGGGTCACATATACTGTATAGACAAGAAGAATAAGCATAGCAGAATCTAATTTTTTTTTTCATTATTGCGTTTAAAAATTTAACTATCCTGTAATTGAGTGTTAGATGACAGCAAAAATAATTTAAACAATTGGGGAAATAAGTATGCAAAATCACATATATCCAACACAAAATTGTGCATCCCAAAAAGAAACGTATGACGTGTTGAAAATAGCACCATGTTATTTATTTATTTATTTGTTTACATTGTAAACAAAATGACAACATAACAGTAAAATTAAAAAAAAAACAAGTAACAACCTAGATAACAAGATGCTAGAAGTTTAACTAAACGTGCAACATTTTACCAACATTGAGTGCAAACATTTCTGCTAGCCGCCGCACTGAATAATGCATACTATTAAAAAATATTCAGCATACAGTGTATATAATGCAAAACTTGCAGTAAGTAGCTATTATTTCATTCCAAGCATAGTCCTTTTTTTTGTTTAAGTTGGCTGTTGTCCACACCACTCTGTCCATGTGTTGCATCACCCACTTAAGCTATTAAAGGCTTCCTCGTTGACCATTTTGGTTTGCAAGCGCACAAACATGCCACTGTTAAACATACTATGTCTGTTTTTTTCAATGCCCTTCACTAACCCACACACACACACCTCACAGGTATATATTCCCATCCACACATCGAGAAAGGAGATATACCCAAATGTCTGTTCCCAGCACTGTAATATAAGCCACACAAGATGCTGTGGATATGATGTGATAAAATATTCAAGACTGTTGCCAAAGTGTACATTGCTGGTTATTAGCACCTGAAAACATATTTGCAGCAGTTGCAGTGACTTGCTGAGGTTGTTCACTGGAAACCGAAAACCACATTTTTAAAACCATGATGGATGATTCAAAATGGTCATTTTGACAGATAAAATATTAAAGCATCTGGTCTATTGTGTTTCTATACTTACCATTGATTTACATAGTAATTCTGGGATGCTCTATATTTCACTGAAGAATAACATGAGCTTACTACGAGTGGTTTTCCAAAACTTTTCAGACAAGGAGGAAAGTGTATGTATGCAAGCATGTTCAGGTCACTGTAGATTTAACAGGACTGATATACAGTAGGCCAAAATTATCACTGTGCATGAATAAAATACCATGTGTGTGTGATATCTCGCATATGCTGCTCCCAGATAAAGCAATCTCAGAAGAGGTGCAATGTGGGGAAAAATGAGCACATACACGAAACAGTAAACAAATTACCAGGGAAATCAAAAATAGTCCAAGACAGACATTTTACAACCCAGTCTGTCAAAGTGACGTATAATGATTATTTGTACCGCAACCTCAGCACAGGCCGCATGCTGTGATATAAAACAATTCACCACAAGAAAACCCACAACAGAATACAGAGAAGCAGAGAGAATTGAATGCAGCCAGAAGAAACAGACTCAGAAATGGCTTTGGGAGACAAAGAGGAGAGCGAGAAAGATTGAACGCTTGACGAATGCAGCATAATAGAGCCAAAAAGACTCTGGTCTGCTGTGTGTGTGTGTGTGTGTGTGTGTGTGTGTGCATGCATGGGCTGCACAAAACAGAGACACAAGTCAACCTAAAGATCAAGAGCCTCATCCCTAAAGCTGCCGTCAATCCTGGGCTGCCTCTGTTTGAGTTTGTCAACAGCTTGATTTGTGTTGGCCTTCTCCGGCTCCATGAAGTAAATGTTTATCTTTCCTGCCAATAAGGCCCTTTGAATGCATTCAAATTGAAGTCTGAATGGAACCAAAATGAAGTGAGCGAACCAAAAAGGGAGGAGAGGACAGAAGAAAGACAGCCGGGGTGAGATAGCGCGCGAGAGAAAGCAGAAATAGCGTGGAGAGAAAGATGAAAGTAAACCGAAGGAGATAGTGAGAGGGTCGGAGGAAAAAGGAAGTATTAACACACACAAGTAAACACCGCATGAGGCGACAGCATGCTGAATGGGCAGAAATTCAAGCTTGGCTGTTTCAGTTATTTAACTGTTAGCATTTCCGTCCGCCTGCATTGAATTTAACAGTCAATGTAATTGCCTGCAGGCTCTCCTAATCAATGGAGCTCTGCTTTCGCTCTCTACAACAATGTGTTTAACACATCCTAAGACTGATGCATGGACATTCACACCTTGTTAACCTTTACAAATCTCAACAGTGACCATCATCTTCTTGGCTCAGTGGTCTGGGCTCCAGAAGTCATTTTCGTTTTCTTTTCTTTTTTTTATTATATAATATCACAACAAAAAAATCAACAGAAAGATGAATTCAGAAGCAGTCTAATGAATTAATTACAAATAATTCAGTAAAATGTATCTATTATAAATCATACAGTATACATCATTTATAATCATTAAAATAATACTTCAAAAGGTTGTTATCTCATAATTAGATTTTTAGACTATAGCCTAGATTTCACAGAGAGTGTCACATATATTATATTATTATTTTGAATCACTGTCTAATTCTAAATTTAAAATAATAAAAAAAAATCAACAATTTAATTTAAAATCTCCATTAAATTAAAACTGACATTTTTTGCTTTAATATGAATATGTTAAGGTTATCCAAGCTTGTGTTATCCAAGAATTCACATTTAGACAATATAATCATTCAAAACTTAAAGTATCTCATGTTCGCCAATATGGATCAATAATTTTGATGACATCATATCAGCCTGCCCATCAGCTTTTCTCCTCAGACATCCTGTCCAATCAAATGCTCTCTACAATCTGAAGAGTCCCGCCCACAACACTTTGATCAGAGAGTGAAACTGCACTTGTTCACAGAATGTATAATGCATAGTATGCACTATATAGGGGGAGTGTAAATATGCTTTCCTTTGGGGTGAAATAAGTTTTGTATATGGATGAGATTAGGAGGAGAAAATAGCCGTGTTTTCATTACAGATTTGTGCAAAACTTTGAGGATATTTGATAAATGTCGATAAAAAGTATTGCGAAATAACAGCGCTTCCACGTTATGCATCTTAAACATAACTTTTTCCACTCAGGATAAGTAATAGCAATGAATTTTGGCAAGATTTGACAAATATTTATACAAAGGAGGCGTATGCATCTATCTTTACCGAAGCAGCACGGAGAGGTACTTAAGAAATATGCGCAGTGAGGCTGTTAAAAACAAGCATCAACCGGATGGCTGCAAACAGCTTCAATGTCGTATCAGAGCCGAACAGCACCACAGACGCGTGGAGTTTAAGCCTTAACGGCAGGGAAAGCCCCTTAAATGAACATATTAGGTGTTTCTTGGAGGTTATAATACATTGAAGAATGATCATATGACTTTTTACATATGCCACGTGACCTGTAAATGTGAAAAATGCTCCTTTTTCGTCATGTTTCCATTAGGCGCGTTTTCAATTCGCAATTGTAATTTGCCCAATTTGAAGTGTGATGCGGCTAGTGTTAGACAGACTTGGTATCAGAAACAGCACTGATGAGTAGAAGGGATAACACCAGTGTCATTCACTAGTATATTACATACTTTTAGAACTGCACATCCTCAGCATGATTATAACTTGCTTTAGAATTATAATTGCTTATATAATTATATTGAACAGGTTCATGTAGACTCTAAAGGAGTAATCTATTAGAATATAGCTGTCATAAGCTGTCAAATGTGTCTTTACTGAGCTCAATGGCTCTGATTTAAATGAAACGCTATTGGCTATTTAAAAAAGCTCGATATTTCCCTGTCCTGTCTCTCTGTTTCGGATGAAATTACATCACCACATAGAATAAAGCAGTGCGTTACAAGCAACTTCAGTGAACCTTTAACATTAAAAGCATTCATCCTCTTTTAATAACCTGGAAGCTCATATTAAATCTCCATGACATTTAAATGGTATTTTAGTTAGTATTTGACCCATCTGGAACAATCTATATGACTAGAAACAAATCCTTTTCTTGGAATGGCTGTGTGACAAATGCTAAGCATCAGGCCAGTGAAAAAGCATCAGCGACTCCATACATCTACTATCTCCTGACCTTAAAGAAAGACACTTTAGTGACGCCTCTAGATGCTTTGTTGAAAATTAAGAAAGAACGAAAGGCTCTAACCTTGCTTGGCTTTTGATCGAAAGCAAAGGTAATGCTTAAGACTGTGTTGTTAAAGCTTTTGGGAGACTAAGTACCAACCGTCTCAGACAAAAAAATACTACAATAAATTTTCAGGTATTGAAGAAGACTATTCGACTAGACTGTGGAAAATATTCCAGGCAGACACTGCTCCCATGCTGTCAAATCCAATATCCTAATTCTCACATTACACCTCAAACGCTGTCCTGCGGTTTCATTCGGATTTACTTTGGAACAGCCACTCCAAGCCAACTGGCTGTGATCCTTCTCCACAGGCTGTTAGAAGAAGAAAAAAAAAAGTTAAATCGGTGCTTCTAATATGCCTGTCACCCTCACTGTAATGCATCTCTGTGTTCGGGACATTAACGTGGCTCATCCTGTGAGGTTGAGGCAAATAAAAAGGTTTGTTTGCCTCAGAGGCAGCAGTGGCATGGCATCCGTGCTGCCTCAGATACTATAATGAAGGGATAATCCTCTCATTTAGCCACAGACAGGGGATATGTTTCGTTCTCTTTTTGTGATGGGTGTGTGTATAACGGTGCAGAATAAACATTAGAACACTAGTGAGATGAAGGGGTAACAGCTTGAAATGATTGGACGTGTGACAGAAATAGACAGAAACAGTGTCATCTGGACAGAGGGGCTGGTGGCTTGTTGAACGAAAGGGATGATATAAAAATATAAGCCTAAAGCTTTCAAGCTTCAAAAAAGCAAACCATTAAAGCAGTGCATACAGCTTGTGCTCTATATGCTACGTCTTTTGAAGCTGGCTGTCTGTCTATCTATCTATTCATCTATCTGTCTATCTGTCTGTCCATATCGTATTTATATCTGTTTGTCTGTCTGTCTATCTGTCGGCTGTGTATTTTATTATTATGCTTTTGAATGTTTTTTTATATCAATACTGCATCTATTTAAATGTAAAATAGTATTGTTAAATACGATTACAATTTTTCTACATTAATTTATTCTAAAATTAAATTTTAGATGGCAAAGCTGAGTTTCAATATTTAGAGTCTAAACAATTTCAGAAATCAATCCAATAATAATTTTGGAGCAAAAAAATAAATATATTCACTTCTATTTAAAAAAAGGTTTAGTGGTAGTATATTTATTTAATTGCCATGTCAGCATATTTTCATGGCAAAAAAAATTCTAGAAAAACAAATTCTAGAAAAACACAAACACAGTTACATTACACAAGATTTTTACATTAACATATGATTAAAAATCTTTTGCTGGCTACTTACAGTTTTTCTCAGTCGCTTTGGGGCATTTCTCACAACAGTATTTAAATTTGCACAAACTATTAGTGCTAACTGCACAACCTAGTTGATAACCTGCGTGTCACTTGCTCAAAATGGATAGTTCATTTCTCAAAATCAAGTATTCATGTCAATAAATGTGTCAGGGCCATCAAGATGAAATGTCCTGACACCATTGTTTATGAACATTGTTTATGGCTGTGTCATGTTTTTATTATGACACAGCCTATATAAAATGTATTTATCTGTACATTTTTTTCCAATGCAAAAAAGTCAGATTTTGGTGACGCTTCCTGAAAATGCTCAAGACAGCACTATATACTACTTGCACAGCCATTTGAAAACTACAGTAAATTTAGACATTACTGTATGTAGTGAGGTATCTGAGTACAAGACACTGAATATGTATGTTTCACATTTTTACTGCATATGCTCTTTGCAATTCTAATTTACTGTATTCAAAGCATTGTGCAAACGAATAAATACACCCTTATTTACAACATACTTGTGAAGTGGGGGTTTATGGGCTTATCGTTGGTTGGAACTACAGTAATGCTTCACACACCCCTTCTCATCAGTGAAAGATGAGGTTGACCTGAGAAAAATTTTTCAATTTAGAAGATATTTTTAGGGGGGAAAAAAAAGATTTAAACAATTTTATAGAATTTGCTTGACAGATTTTTAACTAGTTCAACATTTTTGTATGTAATGACTCAAGCAATGAAATTAGGACTATTAGTTTTGAGAAATGCATTAACTGTCGTGCAAATGTAAGTACTGTTGTGAGAAATGCACCAAAGTGACTGAGAAAAACTGTAATTATTAGTGTCGAGAAGAGTTGCTGCTTGATATTTTTGTAAAAAAAAAAAATCTGTTATACATTCTTTTCTAGTAAAATGCTGATTTGGTCTTCATGCATAGAATTCATTTAAAAAAAATAAATAAATTGGGGAATATAATAGGAATAAGCCAACAAATATGTTTGTCATTGACCTCGAGAGATAGATTTAGACAATGCTCATGTTTCAGCAGAGTTCTGCAGTCTGTGCAGAGAGGGTGTGTGTCTTATTTAGCCAGTGCCTCAGGACTGAGCTCGTGACCATCATCTTGGGTTGTGAAAGGAGCCATCATCTGTCCCAACACAAAATGACAGTGACTTCACCCTACTTCTTCACTCTCAAGCACTGTGTCTCTCCAGACCTTTTCCTTGTCACCTTCACAAAGTGTCGGCTCAAGGCTACACATGCCATGCACTCCTCCACAAACAAGCCCCCTCCAGATGCTAAAAATAAACACCCATGCAGCCAACTAACTGTCCTCTGTTACAGAGGCTCTAAAATTAACTGCAGCTTTTATCTTATATTCGTATTTTCTCAATTTCAAAATGCACAGCAAAATACTGGTAAAAAATCTGACAATGCAGTATTTTAAATGCATTGGGGTTTTAATACAAAGCAAAATTTGTAGACTGAGCAAACTGTGCGCTGGTCTAAACAGTGCTATAAGAGAACAGACATCTATGTTTGCATTGATTCATTAATGTAAAATAAATGCAATATAAATGTATTTAAAACAAGTCGGTTCAATTGGTGGCCACTAGGGATGCAACGGTACAGTGAGCCCACGGTTCGGTTTTCTGGCCACGGTAACGGTTCGGTTTCGATACATCAGTATTACTGTACAGTACTGTATCTGAGCTCTAACATAGCGGGAGGTCATTTGCCTGTCTTGACCTATTATAACAGGTCATTTAAAATGTATTAAATGTATTAAAATGTATAAATGTGTCAATTAAAAAAATCTCAAGTCTATTTGAGCTTCAATCTTACTTGCGTCGTAAAGTTCTGGAATGACTTCGCTGCTGAAATGTTAACCTGTGCAGCCTGAGCTAGAAACAGAATTGATTCGTTTGTCTCTCCAGGCTTCGGGTTTTTTGAGTCGTTCGTTCATCACGTGACAGCCCCATAAACAGCCTGAGCCGTGTGCGACTGAACGAATCACTCCCATGAGACGATTCGTTTTTCCAGAGTCGCATTAAAGATTCGTTCAAAATGAACAAATTGTTCAAGAACGTCCCATCACTAGTCTTGAGAAGTTCTGACCATCGCCTGATTGTCTATGCGCTTAATACACAGAAAATGCCAATTTTAATTAAAATGAATGTTTAATGTCTCAAATAGGCTACCGAAATATCGCAAAATGTCGCATGTGCGCATCACAGCAGCATGATAAAAGACAGAAAATGAGAAGAATGGGGTGAGCAAGAGGGCAAGAGGAACATTTCAGAACAACAGTATTCAAGAATTTGCGAAGATAAAGAACAGACAGCATAAAGCACTTGAGGCCGAGATGCTGTGTTCAACATTGTTGTTGTCATACCATTTTATGAGCTGTTCAACATTAAATATTTACATTCAGAGGCAATTAGTGGTTCTGGGAACGACAACCACCGGGGTGCCAAGGACATCCTTTTCTTTTAATTAACTTTCCCTCAGGAAAATAACGGGATGTTTTAACCCCACTATCATAAATGATGACATGATTAGACAATATAGCTCATCTCTGATAGCGCTGAAAGCATTTATGGATAGCATTAAAGCATGTCCAACTTGTTATTTTGCTCTTTTATTTCTAGAAAGTGCTCCTCCGGCTAGCTTCTCCTCTCAAACAATTAATAATCCCCAAGGTGGATGGATGATTAAAAATTCGAAGTGGGAGCCCCCGTTTCGAGTTTTTAAATGAGCGGCCTCCCTCATTTGAGCAAAGTCAGGAGGAGGCTGATGGCACTAAATTTAGCAGAGGAGGCAAGAAAGAAAAGCATTCAACCTTCCACCTAGCAATAATGTCCTCACTTTGCTTCCTGTGAGGATTCAATTTGCCAAAACAGTCAAATATTGCTGCAAAATGCCAGCTGCGCATTTAATCATTGTTGCTGCAATTATGACATGCAAATGTCCTTTTAAAGTCAAGCTTTGGAGTCATCTGTAAAACACAAAATAGATAAAGATTGTTTCCCCTCCTCTTCCCGTTATTGAAACGGGCGATTTTTACAACTGCAATCGACTCTATCCGGCTTGCAATTAATGTTGTTGAACCTGTAGTTAGGCAAATATATGCCCATTATCAGAGTGATACAGTACATTAATCGGAAGAGAAAACAGATAAAATGTAATTACATTCATGCTTTTGGCAGGCACTTTTATCCAGATCGACTTACACTGTACTCAAAGCGTGCATTTTATCGGTTTCTTTGAGAATTAAACCCATGGCTTTGGTGTTTGAGCTACTGTATAGGAAATAACCCTCCAGAGGCAAACCTGCTGACAAGATGGCAACACATTTAATTAAAAATGCAAAGAGTTTATTTTAGGCCAATACTGGGGCATTTTGAGATCTTTGACAATACTGAAAATCAGAAGTGAAACTGCTCCCTCATGTACATATATATGCATACATGTATGCAATATGTCTTAATAGACAACACTCCACAAAAAGATGGATCCTAAAGGTTTTTTACATGTAATAAGAGTTCCATTTCGAAACGCATATTTATGAAGAACCCTTTTATTTTGTTTTTAAATCTGTTAAAACTATCAAAGCATCATTGCTGATTTTATTACATTTGTTACGATCACCGGCCAGAGTGCCCTCGAGCTCCACCCCGAACAGTTATGTGAGTTACCCCTGTCTTTGTTTTTGCAGTGTAATATAAGGACTCTTATTATGAAGTGTGTTCCAGGTGTTTTGGTGTTCCCCTGTTCAGTCAATGCCCCCTTGTTAGTTCCCATGACAAGTGATCAGCTCTCGTTAAGCCTCTTTAAGCCTCGTAAAGTCTCCACTTTAAAAGCAGTTTTTGTGCATTAGCCTAACCGCTGAGTATTGTGAGTTTAAGTCTTTACAAAGCGTTTTCCCCTGTGATTCCTTTCTGAGTCTTGTTTTCCATGTGTTTCTCCTGTGTACCGACCTTGCCTTGTCTTTGGATTATTGTTCTGGTTTTTGCCCTCTAAACTCTGTTAGAAGATTGATCGACCCCGGCTAGCCTACTGGTCTTTCCTTGAGCTCTGCCTCTGACCCGTTTGCCGTTGTGTTTAACCCTGCCTGTTTGACCAAGCTTGCAGATGGATCCGCGCATCCCTGTCTCCCTCATTACTGAGGTGGTAGGCATGACAATAAGCATTTAATCAAATCAGTTAAACGTTGGATTCTCAAAGGTATGCAATCCAATTTTACTAGTTGTGCGTCCCCTCATATCTATTATGAAAGATCAAGTGAAGTAACGTTACCTAACTGAGAAGGGGATAGACGCTGGCATCACAGCTGGATCGATTTAGTATTGTGTTCGATTCTCCAGAATTGCTTGTAGGTGTTAAAAAGTGGAGAGATATGCTTCAAACCGATGTTTACCGCGAGCGTCTCATCGGGATTTGCTATGCTGACTGACTTGTTGCACGCCGTTATGTTGTTGTGGAGACATTTCCATGCCCCAAAACATGACACAGAATGAAATAAACTGTGATTGGTTGTTTGAAGTTTTGGCTACGCGAGACTAGGTGTCTCTTGACAGGCGCGAACACACTATATATGTTCGACTTAAAGTGGTGCCACAAGAAATCGGCTGCCGCCTTACAAAACAATGCATTCTGGTAAGATAATTTGTCCAACTTTGATCGGTGCTGCAGCCGCCTTTCGATCACATCAAAGTACCGTGAGAGCAAAACGAGAGCCGTCGCAGAGGTCAGAGGTGACGACACACTTTATTCTCATTGGTCAGATTATGTGACGACAAGCACGATGTGTGCTGCGTGTTTTTTCTCTAAAAAAGTACCTGTATGTAATCAATCTTTGTAATGAATATCTAGACAGGTGCAAGCGTTATATTGGTTATTAATGAGGAAGTGGGAACTCGTGAAATGAATGAGCCAAGTGTTTAGTTGTAAATTATTATTAATTAACTTATAAAAAGAAAGATTAAAGGAACCGTATGTAAGAAATGTATTGTAATAATCATAAAATGGCCCTTTTATGTTCAAACAGGCATTAGGAAATCATGTTAATTTCAAGTCTTCATATCGCTGACAGTAGTAGTACAGCCTGGATATTCTCGTTTAAAAAGCGCAGTTGCAGACCTCAACTGATGGTTATGTTGTCATGTTTTGTTTTGGACTGAAGCGCCACCCTCCATCTATCTCCCAATCACAAAGTCAGTAGTGTTTCGGCATCCAGGTTGCCTGCTCTGCACGGCTGCAGCAGCTACTAAAAAAATGTCTAACATTTCGAGCACGAAACCTAAAAGACCTCGCTATGAAGCCGAAATATGGTGGACAAAGTGTGAAAATAAGACAAGGGTTTGCATTGGAGAAGCGTTTGAACGATGGAGACGGATAAAAGCGGAGAAGAACTTGAAAATAGACGCCAATGTTGCAAATTTTCTTCTGGACAGGTAAGATTCATAATTGAAATCCTGCAGCTTATCTGGCTACCTCTAGTCAACGGGGAGGGGGAGGGAAGACATAGCATTAAAGCTACGCCATGCCATTTGATCAATTTTTATTTTACTTGTTTTTAAACGCATAAAAGAGACACATTGGAACCTTAACTGATTTTTGTATTTTTCCTAAATATTTTCACATCCCATGACCTCATCATCTGCAGAGAAACTGCTTTTCAAAACACACGTAACAATGGACATAAAAAGCATCATAAAGGATTGTAAAGACATTTCACTGGAACTGAATTGCATCGTCTTCATTGCATCTGTTCTGTTTTATTTCATTACATATGCATTCATGTTTAATGTCAGTTGTTTTGTCAGTTGTCATGTATTAAAATGCCCCTAATATGCCTTTTCAAATATGATCTTTCATGCAGTGTGTCATGTAGCTAAATGTGAACATAAACTATCTGCAAAGTTGTGATGAAGATAAATGCAGTTTTTGTCTGGGGTAAACATTTTTGACCTTTCATACATGTAAACCTGGTTTAAGAGAATCATAAAGCAATATTAGCAACCTTTAAAATGGCATAATAGGGGCACTTTTATACATTCAGCTAACTGATGATAGAGCAATGTCATTTCTGCTACACGTTCCCATGGCCATGTCAATAAATATTTCAATAAAATTTTCAACAGGGAACACATATTCACTTAACTAAGAAGTTTTGTTGCATCCTAATAGTTAGTAAAGTTAGTAAAAGTTAGTTAAGTTTAGGTATGATCTAAAAAAATGGTCATGCAGAATGAGAAATTAGCATGTGCTTTCTAAACTGCCAATATACTAGTAAAGGTTGGAATACACTACACAACTTTTTAAAAATCTGAACACTAGACATCATACACTACAGACTTAACTTACTAATTACCAAAGAAACTGCAGTCTGGCTCTGACTTTTCTCAACAAAGTACAGTCAAATTGTTCAGAGGAGCAAAAATCACGTAGTGTATTCCAGGCTTAATTTGCATGCTAGTAAGCAATAGTGAGAACTGGTTCAAAATAAAGCATTACCAAAATAAAAGTACCTAATTGCCATAGAGTTGAGAGTTTCTGCTGCCAGTGTGAATGCAGCCAGGAAAACTGCCCGAGGGTAGTTCCAAAAACTATGTGGTGCAAAATGATGACAGAATTTCATTTTTGTTTGAACCACCTCTTTAGGCTACTTATAAATTGGTCATCCCGTTGTCTTGATTTCATTTTCATTGAAAAACGTATATCAGACAGCTAGTACTTATATTTTGCAGCTACACATTTTCATTATTGTAGATTGCATAAATTGTCTTCTGTGTAGACTGTGTAATTGTAAACTTGAGAATTGTCTGTTAATCAGAACTGGAAATGTTTGTTTACTTGAATTGTTGCACGGGTTGGTGGGAAATCAGTCGGGATGTGTTGTAAACATCCCCTTCATATCAACTGATGCTTACAGCCATACCACCCTAAGCATGGCCGATCCTGTCTGATGACTCAACTTTCTGAAGTCAATAGAAGCAGATGGTAATGATAGCATGCTACAGATGCACTAGCTCTTAGCAGTCACACTGCCAGGACTGCAGGTGTAGGATTGGAGATTATGACACCAACAGTAGATAAGCAGAATGATTGTGGATTACACATGTATCAGTGAGTCCCAGGTAACAAAGCCGGATTCCAAACATAAAGCCAGATTACTAAATATAAAGCCGAGGTGGCGACATTAAGCCAGATTACTAGCTTTCAAAAAAAAAAAAACACATTTCCAAGAGGTGATTTCATTGCAAGCTCTGTTAAATCTACCTACAAATGTTATCAGTTTTAATAGTGGTGGAAATCAATGGATTCTGTGGTTTGTTCATAATTTGATCTCTTCTACTACCTTCGTCCTGATACTATACTTGTGGTTGAGTAATATCATAGTATCTGCAAGTGTAAATGATGGACATGCTTGAAATAAACCATCGATTGACCAATGATGTGTTATTGTTAAGGTCAGGCCGTTTCCTAAGATCAAGGAAAAGAAATTGACTCAGTAAGAAAGATGTCTATTCATACTCATATTCATTCTTACTCACAAGGTTAGATAATCCTCCCTGGACCTTTTAGTAAGAACACCAAAGAGCAGTAGGGCGCCTGCTGAGCTCAGGCCTTTCTGCTGTAAAACCTCTGAAACAGATGGTGATATATATATTTATATATATATATATATATATATATATATATATATGTATAATTCGAGTAACTTCCGAGGACTGTTCCTCTTCAGTATTAGTAGCTGTTTGGATGATGAAGAAGTGAAACATTATTACATAAAAAGGTATGTTATCACAGTAGATCTGTTTCTGCCAAGAACCCAGTCTTAAACATCTGTATAAAATGGCAGAAGTGGTATATCGGGGGGGTTATGGTTTTTTTTTTTTTTTGTCACTACTAACATGTCATCTTATATCATCTTTTTCTTTGCTCTTGTCTGCTCTCATCCAAATCACTGGAATTTAATATTATTTCTTATGTAGGACCAGATTTATCCTGCTATGATTGTTGAGGGGATATTCTCCTCTTTTCTTGTCATCTTTAGAAGAAACAGAAAACAGAAAAAAATAAAATAAAATCGGGAGGGAAAATTATATATTTTGATTTATTCGTTAATGCCTTAAAGGGGTCACATCCGGTGGTACATGCACTTTTTCAAGCTGTCTGGACTGAAATGTGTGTGAATACACAACCACTCTACAATGATAAAGATCCACCAGTAGTTTTCTTTTAATTTAATAAAAATAAGTTGCCCCTTCAAGCCATTCTCAAATGCATGTCGGTGTGGCGTCACACCAACAGAGGCCACTCCCACAATAGTTGATTGACAGCAGCGTGTCACACAGACTGAACTGGTGTCTTACCTCAGACCCGCCCTGAGTGAGCCGTCATCAGACCGAGACGCAGAGACAAGCAAGACTCCTAAGAGATTGAGGTGTTTTGCTGTAGAATGTATTAATGAACGTAGCAGTAGTGATTTAAGCCTGACATCTGAGTGACTGAAGACGCAGAGGATTAACGTTATATTTGGTTCTGAAGGGAAACGCCCCCTTGATCAACCGAAATGTGTTTATGTTCACGTGAATTATTCATGATCCAGCCTCACCTACAGAAGCAGTGAGTATAATGTCTTTGAATGGATCTTTGCAAATCTTTCCTGATAATGTGCTAATTATCCTAATTAGCACATTAATACGGCTAAAAAAGATCCTCTAAGAGCGCCTCGGAAAAGAGAGGCGGGGTCAGCGGAGCTTGTGAAGATTTAAAGGGGAAGTACACAGAACAGCAAGCATGTATTAAATTGATGAAAAGTAATAGTAAAAAATAGCAAACTAATTTTAAGAATTCTGACATGCAGTGCATTACAGTTTCCACCGAAAATCAACGTAATATTGATAATAATAATAAATGTTTCATGACCAGCAAATCAGCATGATTTTTAAAGAATCATGTGACACTGAAGGCTAAAGTAATGATCCAGAAAATTCAGCTTTGCCTTCAAAGGGATAATATTAACTTTAATCTATATAAAAGCCATAGAATGCATTGATATGGTATTTTAAATTGTTCTCTGATATCTACTTAGAAGGTATTTGAGTAAGGGCAAAAAATCTCAAGAAATGGTTTTCCATTTACAACTCTAGGATTTGTCTTCAGAATAGAATGATCTGTTTTGGAAGGGCCATGAATAATAATGTTGAGCTCTGCTCTGATTGGCTGTTTCACAGTGCAACAAATTTCAATAGCTGCACAGCACATCACATCCCCTGCACAGCTTGGAACATAACGTTTATTTCCATGATCTGCCACTTTTGCTATTGTCCTGCTTGTTTCTTCATGGCATCTGCAGTGCTTCTGATGGTTCAGCTGGCAGCTGGTTTAGAACGTAGGCGGGTATACGTTATGCAAATGATGTCACAGTCTGTGTTACGTTCAGAGTCTTTTCTATTCACAAGATTTACACAAGTACAGAACTCTTATTATTTAACTATACCAAGGTAAATACAGTTTTACATTTTATTGCACCTTTAAAATAGAAAAAGCTATTTTAAATGGCTTGTAATAACAAGTACAAAGTTTGATTAAGAAAAGATGGCAGTTTGGTGACCGTAAAATAGATATATATGTATAGCTCTGTAGCTCTGAATGGAGAAATCACAAATGTGGATAAAAAAGGAGAAATTCGTAAAGCTCTGTCAACTACTCAGAAATGAGCAGAAACATTATTTGAACGCTGCACTTAAATTGTGCTTAAAAAAGTCACTGCTGGAAGCATAACCCACCCCAGCACCTTGCTAATTCCGGCCCTGTCATTTGTACAAATCTGTGCATCAGTACAGCCTCTTTTAAACCAAAACTGCTGCTGGACTGATTAACATCAGCCTCTCCATCATTTCACCTGTGCCATTTCCCAGTTGTTTTCTTGCTTTCTCTCTCTCTCGCTCTCTCTTTTTCAATTTGTCTATCTCTCTCTGTCTCTTAGTATGGTGTTAAAGGTGTGAAAAGGGTGCTCCGGGGGGGAAGCAGTGACAGGGGGAGGTCATACAGGCCAGGCGAGACACTGTCGATACTGCTTCCCGGCGCTTCTTGGGAGCAGGTGGCATTGAGATCCGATGCTGCTCCCTGATAACTTCTGCCTTAGCGAGCCGCCTGTGTCTGTGCGGCATACATCTCTCTCACCTCCCTTAACCCACTACACTTTCACATCTAAACAAATGCCTCTGGTTAGTATTTAGATTTGCTTGTTGTGCGACTGGATTGAGTCTTCCGTGTCTGTTTAAAAAAAACTGAGCATATTCGAGTGCATATCAACGGTAGGTGTTGTAAATAAATAATGCATTGAAGATTGGAGCATTTTGTGCGTCTGCTCTGTGATTTTCCGAGCACTGCACCAATAAGCACTAAACTGCCAGGCAATCAGTGCAGTTCTTTTGAAAATTGTCTGCTCTGTATCTAGCCCTGTCCTGCACAGCTATTTTCACTTGTCACTTTGACAGTGGCGCTGACGAGCTTCATATACGCCTGAAGTCAAACCCTTCTCCCTATCACACCGTACTTATCTAAATGTTTCTGCTCTTCAGAAAATCGCTTTGTGTGTACTCCAGAGGCGAAGCTGCATAATTGACTATGCCTTTATTAGTCGCTTCTGTGATGAAGGCCTTATAGCTAATTGCAAATTATAAAACGGACAGTTTGGGCTCTAAAATTTGATTGGATGAGTTCCGTTTTAAGTTGAAGAGTCCATCAATTGAACACGAGTTTCAGAGAATGATGTTTGATTGGCAACTGCCTGCTGATAATCAACTTTATTACTTAGAAGGAGAATTGTTAATTGTCTTGAATATCATTAATAATGCATTCAATTATTCTATGAACATCTGTTTTTTCAGCACATTGCCATCTCATCATAATGCCTAACGGCACTGTTAAGGGCTGTTGCATCATACCTGAGAGCCTTAACCATGCTGTAATCGCTGTAAAGCATAGCATTTAGTCTTTTGTTTGAATGGCTCTGTTCCAAAACATAGTAAGGCACCTACACAGGGAGCTGTCTTCTAAGGTAGCACTCTTATTCAAAAGATATCATTTGCTCTGTTAGTTAACAACGTAAATGACAAAAATATACATGGCATGGCACAAAATATTGGGAAATATAAATTCTAATTATATACTGTAATTTTAGCTAAATAGAGTGCTTACAAGTGCGTTAATGGTTTTAAATTACATGACAGCACATGCCATTAGTAACATAAAATATTACACATTTTCTGATTGATTACTTTTGACCAAACTTGTTTATCACATGTATTTGAAAAGGGAAATATTGTGCCATATTGACATAAAAATACAAAGAGAAAGAAATATGTATTTAGTTTGTGAAGGAACTGCAGGGTGTTTGCAAATAAAGTTCACAGATAACGTCATAAATGATAAATCGTTAGTATAACTTTGCGAACCAATAAAACTAAAAGGTTTTTTTAGATTGACAAATTTACAGTATGAACTAAAGATAAACAATTCACTGCTGTTTAGTGAAGAATGCAACCATTTTGTAAGCAAACATTTTTTTTGCATTAGGCATCTTAATATTGAGCATTGCTAGAACAAATTGAAGTAAAAAAAAAAATCATATAAATAATATTACAATTATAACACCAAAAACACTTGCTTTTTTCAGTCAAATTTAAAATGGCCAAACTGTTACCATCCCTTTTGGCACATACTTCAAGTTGGGAGCATAAGCACAGCATGGTGCTTTAAAATGCTGCTTAAAATGAAACGACAGCTCATTAGATTTTGAGTAAATAACTGACTTTTCCATGCTAACTCGCAGTCATCCTGTCTCCAGTAGCAACGTGAATGCTGCCGCACACCCGATGTACCCTAGTCTTCCTAATTGCCTGTTACATTTGACCATTAGAGGAATAAGAAAGAGACAGTCGACAGCTTTTGAGCACCCACCTGCACGTGCCTTCAGCAAAGAGGTTAAAGAGGGTTAATATACTGATCAATGCATGTGTCCCTGAGGCTTTTACTCTAAATGTCAGTCGCTAGCACTAAAGATGTGGCATAAAACATCTCTTATAGCATGCACTAACACACGACAGGGGAGTTTTTTTTTAGCATTATTATTTTATCTCAACTGCTCTTATTGCATGAAGATTATGAAGGTGATATTTCACCATACAAAGCAAAACTTCCATTATAAATTCGTATTAGTAGAAAATACTGCGAATTCGAAAATGCTGCAGTGGCAGCACAAAGCCTCAAATTCATCTTAACCTGTGATGCTTGCGATAAATTCCAGTAAAGCATTTTTTCCACTATGCTCAGTCTCCACAGAAAGATGAGGTCAGTTTATAGTACCTGATGGGGTTTTGATAGCCCCTTCCTGTTTAACCGTCTGCTCAGAATCATTACAGACAACATGAAATCTTAATATATGTCACTGGACTGTGAATAAATTCTGTGAATGCAGCAGCATGTTGACTTTAAAGATAAAATTTCACTTACCAGAGTAAAATAATTCATGCTAATTTGTACCTCCTGGCTGACACAAACGACCCCAAGATGTTTTATGTCTTAAAATATGGCTACCAAACTGAGTCCTGTAAGGGCAAAGGGTTCTGCATATTATTCATTCTACCCATGCAGCACAACATTTGATCTGACTAATTAGCTAATGCCTTAAGCCAAGGAGGCAAATGACTCATACAGCACACTGTTTAGTCAGAACAAGTGATACAGACGTATGACCAACCTGGTTTATCCTTTACAATAGACATATATCAGATTTAGGGCTTAAGGAAGCTCTTAATGTGACAATGAATCTCTTCTAAAGCCTAATGAAAGAAGAAAGTTATTTTAAATCGTATTGTGTGTGTGTATATATATATAAATATATATGCTCAAAAGCTGTCGACTGTCTCTACGTTCTAACAACCCATCACTATGGAAGACATTCTGCCTGGTTCCTGTCCCCCAAAAAATTAATCTGTCGGCCTTTAGTGACTACAGGCCAGTGGCTCTGACTTCACACATCATGAAGACGCTGATGAGACTCATCCTGAAACACGTGCGTCTGTTGGTGGAGTCTTCGCTGGACCCCCTACAGTTTGCATATCGACCCCGTACTGGTGTGGAGGACGCTATCATCTACCTGCTGGACCAGGCTTATTCTCATTTGGACACTGCTGGGAACATGTGAGGGTCATGTTTTTCTTGTGCTTTTAACACGATTAGACCATCATTGCTGAGGAATAAGCTTACAGAAATGCAGGTGGACACCCCACTGGTAGCTTGGATTACGCACTATTTAATAAAAAGACCGCAGCATGTCCGGTTGAAGAGCTGCTGCTCAGAGAACTTGGAAGAGGTGTCTGAGAGGAGAATTCTAAAAAGCTTCTCAGTATTATGGACAACCACTCTCACCCAAGGCACGTCTCTATGATGGGCCATTGGAGCAAACGCAGCAAGACTATATATACATGTAATATATATGTAATATATACATATATATTTCACGAGTTCACACTTCCTCATAAATTATTTAAAGTGCCACTATTATGCCATGTTAAAGGTGGCTAATACTGTTTTATGAGTGTCTTAAAACAGGTTACATGTATGCAAGGTCAAAAACTCTTTAGTTTTCTCTAAAAATAGATTACCCTATTTCTAAATGATTCATAAACTACTCATTTGAAGTAGTTTGAAGACTCAGTTGCTCCAAACCCCTCCCTCCCGTGATCGGTCAGGTGAGGTGTTGTTGAAAAAAAATTATGTTAATAACTCATTCTTTGTAGATTCATCTTTCAGAAGGGCATATAAAACAAATGAACTCTCACAGGATACAGCGTCTTCTTCACTTGATGTAATCGATGTGGAGATTGTACTGTTTGTGGGCGGGGCAAGCTGTTCACGACATAGAACGTGGGCGGACATTATGCAAAATATGTTACTTTGTGACGTGGATCTGTAACAAAGAAAGATTCAAATTGTTGACGACTCGTTTAGGCGAATGTGAGCTGACTCTTTTTTTTGATCGACAATAACTTTATTTATCGTGCACTGTCGGTGTCACAACTTTGCAGATCGTTTATGTTCACACACAGCTACATGACACACTGCATGTACGATCATGTTTGAAAAAGCAAAATAGGGGCACTTTAAGCAGGTCTGAGATCAGGTTCCATGAAGATATTTAGTAAATTTCCTACAGTAAACAGTAAAGTAGTAATATACATTAAGAACTTTATCTGGACAACTTTAAAGGCAATTTTCTCAACATTTTCTTTTTTTTCTTTTTTTCTTTCCTTAGATTCCAGATTTTCAAATAGTTCAAATATTGTCCTGTTATAAACTATACATTAATTGAAGGCTTATTTATTAAGTTTTCAGATTCTCAATTTTGAAAAATGGACACTTGTGGCCCACTGTCACATATACTATGTATGTGTGTGTATATATATATATATATATATATATATATATACACACAGAAGATTAGATAATTTATGAACACTTGATTTTTCCAGAAATAATGTAATCCTCACCATTCAAAATTGAAAGGAAATTTAGTTCTGGCTATACGATGCTAGTATAACAGTGTTGTACAAAATAATCAAAGCACTTCAACAAAAAAAACTTTATTTCTGGGAAAAACACATGCATATAGCTCACAGCATATGAGCTAACTAAGAATAAATAAGATTACTAAAACAAACAATTCTGAAAGTTACATCAATCAAAAATGACTAGGACGTGTACAGTGTACTCTGAATGACTTCAGCACATCGGCAGTCACAGGACCTCACTAGTTTCTCACACTGCCATCTTGGTCTTCCAGTCTCTTCCACTGTAGTAGGTTTCTTAGCTATAACTTTGTCACCAAGGATTTTTAAGAGATTTTCATTGGGGTTTAGATTAGGACTCTGGCCAGGACATTTCATTATTTCAATGTTTTCAGCCTCAAGGAATTGCTTTACCTGTTTTGCCGTGTGACAGGTGCCATTGTGCTGCATGAAAATTGCCGGCCGATTGGGCGATGAACGCAGGAACGGAACTGCATGTCGCTGAAGGAGGTTCTGATAAATATTTGCATTCACTCTGCCATGTAGCTGTACTGTTTAATCGGCCCAACTCCTGCTGAACAAAACATCCCCCAAACCATGACACTTCCTCCACCACCTTTCACTGACTTCTCCACACACTTTGGATGCAGTCTTTCCCCAGTTTGAGGGTGAACAAAATGTTTCCAATCAGACCCGAATGAATGAAACTTGTTTTCATTAGTCATTTTTGACTGAGTGACATTGTGAAGATGTAATATTCTAGAAATCAACTTGCTGTCTGAGGGTTTCATTTACTTCAGAACGGCTTACAATTTTGTGTCAGTGTAAACAATGGTGTAAACTATTTTTTTTATATAGTGGCCCTAAAAGTATTAGGAAAAGTCCAAAAAACTCCATATATCCAATAATTTTGTTTAAACATGTTTGGGCTTAAGTTTGAACATTTAAGTTTACGGTAACATCATTTAAACAAATCTTATACACACACACACACACACATATATATATATATATATATATACACACACAAATAATAAAATGCCATTGTCAATTGTGAAGGGGTCTTTTTATAGTCTTTCTGTATTGAATCATATTAATGCAATGTAGGCTAGCATTACAAAGCTTTGTTGATTACACAGTTATGAATAAGATCATTATGTGTGTATTGCAAGAGAGGGTGATAGAAAGAGACTTAGTGTTTTTTCATCCCCCAAGTGTTAGAATTGAACTTTTCCATTTTTATGCTTCTTCAATGTGATTTGTAAGTGAGCCACAAGCCCTTTTTCCTTTCCAAAATCACCAGATATCCCTGAAGAAAAGCATAGAGGGAGAATTGAAAGCTCAACCCACTGCTTTACAGCTTAGGTAGCTTACGTTACTTGAAAATAGAAGAAAAATTGATTCCTGGTGAATGATAATGTAGAGATGGGCCGTGTTGTTTGAGCGTGGTGTCTGACTGCTGAGTGCAAAGGAAGGATAGAAAATGTTAATTTTGCTGTAGATATAACAAAGAGCCATTATGCGAGATTGTAGAACTTAGCGAGTGAATACAGACAAGGGTGGCCTTCAATATCCTCAATGCAGAGCTGTGTATCTTCAGGGGTTAATCATGACTGATCGCGGGTCAGGCTTTTGCTGTAATATTATGCAAGCGGATGCATTCAGTGCTCTTGCAGTGAAATGTCTCGTGGACTGGTATCTCGAAGGACCAGTGATTGAGCATACGCTATTATACTTACTGCCATGATGTAGTTGGTTTTGCTGCCCGTCAGTCAGACGTATGATGCACAGACTGTCAGATCACTTCAGTCTGTTTAAACACTGACTTTGTTTAAATAAAAAGCCACTGTAGTCCTTTTACTCAATTCTAAATTGCACATCAGGACAGAATTAAAATGATTTTTCTCACTCTTGTTATATCTGTCACTTTACAAACTAATCATTTTAATGTTGGAAAAAGTGGACATTCTAAAATGTTTTACAGTCAATACACAGTTTTACCAGAAATGCCACAAGCCTTAAACCATATATGTGCTAACATGAAGTAAATTTGCATAGTAGCCTTGACTGTCTGTGTAGCATTATATCCAGTCTTTCAAGTTGGTTGCCATGACAACG
>JAUMHI010000064.1:16794571-16807241 GCA_032359435.1 Enteromius unitaeniatus
TTAAATAAAAAGCCACTGTAGTCCTTTTACTCAATTCTAAATTGCACATCAGGACAGAATTAAAATGATTATTCTCACTCTTGTTATATCTGTCACTTACAAACTACAAACTAATCATTTTAATGTTGGAAAAAGTGGACATTCTAAAATGCTTTACAGTAAATAAACAGTTTTACCAGAAATGCCACAAGCCTTAAACCATATATGTGCTAACATTAAGTAAATTTGCATAGTAGCCTTGACTGTCTGTGTAGCATTATATCCAGTCTTTCAAGTTGGTTGCCATGACAACGTTATACCGTTAAAGCCAGGTTAATTTTGCATGACACGTGCAAAGGCAGCAGAAAGTGATGTAATGTAACTACACCACTGTTCTAAAGTTTAAGGTCAATAATATATTTGGTTTTGTAAGAAAATTGAGAAAGGATTTTATCCAGGAAGAAAACGTTAAATTGAAAGTGACACGTTACTCAAGATTTCTACTAAGTGCTGTCAAAATTAGCGTGTTAATGCTAGGCAATGCTTTTTTTTTCAGTTTAACGTGTTTAAAGGTGCAGTGTGTAATTTTCCCCTGCTCACCCCGGCCTTTCGAAACGCATACAGAAGCTGACACGGGACAAAAATGTCATTGTCTGCTACACCTGACAGTAGCCAATCAAGCAATGAGGTTTCTGTACAAAGGTAAGTAAAAAAATTATATTCACTTAATTATTCTGTAGACCAACATGTTATTGTGAATATTATTGTTGCTCATTGATCACTGTTTCAGGTTTATTCGCTGACTTTAGTCAGATTTTTTGTATTACAGTTAGTTGGGCGACGTCTACCAAATTGGCATCGGACGAAGTCTACAGTGAAACATCACGATGAAAAGTGAAAGTGAAATGCAATCGTGCATACGAAATCAGTTTTAATGCCATGCACATTACTTCAACATGGTGACGACAGGAGCGGCCTCTTAAAACACCAAGGAAGAAGTAGAACAACGTACTGATGAAACGCACTCTGTAGAAGTTTGTCCGTTTAGGGCTACTATAGAAACATGGAGGCACTAAATGATAAATTGCTCGTTCTAAGGTTATAAAATCATAACGGCTTATTATTTAAGGTCTTTACACACCTCTGAAAACATCAGGGTTGGGGCCATTCATTAATTGAATTGAGAATAAATTGGAGAATTGGAATTGCATGCAACTGACAGGAAATGGATTTGGAATTGAATTGGAATATCAGGAAACAGAATTGTAATCAAATAAATTCCACTAAATTCCACTTAAGTTGCTAAATAAAATAATTTGACTATTTGCTTAATAGTTTATAGTACATTAAATGTTGTATCACATGAACAACAAACAAATAAAAGAACTACAAAGTACTGTATGGTAATCATATATTGAATGTATAGTACATCCAGAATGTAATTTAATTATTAATTCATAATGTACCGTTCTCATTTTTATTTACTTGCATTTGATCAACTCTATTTCATACATTTGATTGGTATTTGTAAAGCATCATAAATAAAGTTCAAATGTATGTCTCTAAATGCAATCACAAGTAAATGCGCAGAAACAGCAATAAACGGAATTCAGTGGAATTTCCCTGAATTGTATTCCACTCCCTGTAATTCCAATTCAATTCCAACTCTGTTTCCTGTAATTGTTGTTGAATTTCAATTCCAATGGAATTTCCTTCTTTGAATTGGAATTGTTAAGTTCATCCCTGAATTGACCCCAACACTGGAAAACGTTTTGCATGTTATATTGCATTTCTGCCAATAAATTCTACTAAATATTACACACTGCACCTTTAAATTATTTGACGCCATTAACACAGAGGCGAAGCTTAGGGTTGGCCACCCCACTCATACCTGCTATGTTCTGTATTTCTGTTGCTTGACAAGAAGTGCATATATTCAGTTGCAGAGGGGCTTTACAATCACATCTCACCGGAGATGTTTCAAACGCGCACTCCAGCTTCACTTCAGCGGCAGGTGCGAGTCAAACGAGCAAGGAAACTACGAATTTTGACTCCCCTCGTTGAAATCAATAGTAATCCTAATCCGCCCTTAATCATAACCCCTCCCCCACACCTAACACTAAAATGTTGTGGTCATTATGGTATTAAGTTGGCAAAATGCAATTAAAGCTGCCTTAAAACGGTGCATGCATGTTAAAAATAAATTACATTAAGAACGCCTCTGAAATGGTTTTTAAAATGGTCCTGAAGCACCGTAGCACTGTCTCACTCATCTAACACACTCAATTCAACTCATCAGTTCATTAGTAGAGACTGAAATGGGTCAGAAAAGATGATGAGAGTCGAGAGAAAATATGATGCGTGTCAGATCCGTGTCACGTTTAACAGTGACAGCTCTTAAAGAAATATCAGCTAAAAAACAACCTAATAATCAGCTGCTGTGATGTCTGTGATGTCTGTTCAAGAATAAAGAGCAAAGAGGAAATCAATAACTTTTATATAGCTGTAAGAATTTGCATGTATTTTGTTTAGAATTGAGTGTTTGATAACTTTAATCAATTTCTGTATATTACTGCTGAGGGGCACAGGTAGCATCGCTAAATATTCCATTTATTATAATTGCTTTAAGTTCACTTGAATTTGAAGTAGTTTTTTTTGTGAAGTCTAATAAATGATAAATTGATAGTTCTTAATTATAATGTTTAATGGCTATGGTCAGTGGTTAAATATTAGGGAAATCTTTTTATAGGGAAATCAGTATTGCTTGGTATCAATGATACTGGCCTTCAGTCATAAAAAGAGGCCATTAAACAAATATAAAAATAGGTTGAATGTGCAAATTATTGCAATGTAAAAGTGTATTTAAAAACTTTAATGTATGGTGGGATTGACTGCGATTAATTTCAGGGAAATGTGTGATTAATTAATTTTTACGACAGCACTAGTAAAAATACAACTTTTTTAAAACAATGATATTAATAAGAAATGTTTCTTGAGAATCAGATCAGTATAATTAAATGATTTCTGAAGGATTGTGTGGTAATAGATGCTGAAAATTCAGCTTTGCATGACAATCATAAATTGTGTTTTAAAATCTATTACAATAGAAACTAGTTATTTTAAATTGTAATAACATTTAACGTAAATACTGTTTTTACTAAATGATTAATCAAATAAATGCAGCCTTTGTGAGCATTAGAGACTTTTTCAGACTTATTTGCAAGGATTATGTTCGCTCGGATAATGATCAGAATGTTATTGAAAAATGAATGTAACGTACATGTACTGGAATTCAATTAAAGGGCTTAAAAATAATTTGTTTCATTGATACTTTTGCAAATCACTTTTCAGTGCCAGAATGAAAGTCTTTCTACTTTGTGGTAATCATGTTTATGCCTCAAACACTTAAATCACGCTAAATCCAGAAAACTGCATCAAAACTAATCCACTTGTCCGGGACATACGCAAAAAAAAAAACGAAACTGAAATATAGATCTCTGAATGGACTACTAAATCTGTCTTAGTACAGAAAAGATAAGTTCCTTTAAAAGCTGAATGTCAAGCCCTACAACTTAACTTTTCGGTCAGTTGAGCACGGATCTGCACCCCAAAACAAATGTGTGAAACTCTTTCCCACATTCTCAGTCTATTATTCTGAAATGTTTTGTTCTCTTATGCAACACTTTCAAACGAACGTCATTGCATTAGACCATGAAAGGGTCACTGTATGCTTCTTTGTCTCATTATCTTATTCTTATGTGAGGATCTGGCCTCTGTGCTGCATCTACTGTTCTGGCAGGATCCATATAACGCACCTCTGATCAAACAGGGAGGGGGTCCTTGGGAGACGTCCCCAGGGACGGTCTTTGCCGGGATGCGGGAAGCATGTGTATGCGTGCGGACAGAGGTTTGTGAGAAGTGCTGAATCACAGACACACAGCAGCAGAGGCGGCAGACGCCTCATTGAGATTCTGTGTCGAACACACACACGTACATGCACGCACAGAACTACATGGCTGCAAAAATATACTCCCATGCGACACCTTTTTGTCAAATCAGGCATAAAGTAGGACACTTCTGTAGTACAGACCTGCATTGGCTGAAGACCAACCTCTCCCTCTCTAACTCTCTTTAATACACTTACACAGGCTGAGCAGGCAGAGAGCAGTGCATTTCAAAAGCAAGTGGATCAATAAATAAGGACACCCAAACATGGATCTTACTCCAACACAGGGTTCCACACCGCAACACCTCTGCTAATCCGAATGCTGCAGCAAAGCCTTGTTCTCCAAGAATATATGGCTGTGGTTCAACACCTAGTGAGCTGTCTACCTAGATGGTATTTTTGGGCGTCTTTGAATGTTTAAAAATGCCGTCTAGGTTTCTAGTTCATCTGCATCTAGTACAGCCTATATGTGACAAAAATGCCTAGAACGGCAGAGACAGAAATGCTACATACACATATAGGGAGAAACACATTAAATATTTGGCGGCGTGAGTCGATGATATATTTTGATTCAGTGATGAGTAGAATAAATGCATAATAACTTACGCATATAGCCCGGCTGCTGTAGTGTAATTACACACTTAGATGACTCAATTCTCTTCTATTTGAATTTCGATTTTCAGACTCATGGAAAGAAAGGGTAATGCTTACAGATGAAAGCCTGAATTAAGTTCTCATTTACTCATCCTCATGTTTCAAACCTATACACTTTTTTCTTGAGTCAGTGCTTTCTTTCTTTCTTTATATATTTTTTTTCGGATGCAGTAGAAAGGATACATTCATTTGATCAAAAGTGACAGTTAATTGTTTTATTTTGTTGAAAAAAAAAGTTATATCAAATGAAAGCTGGTCATTTGAATGTTCTGCTGATCAAAGAATCATGAAAATGTTAGCAGCTACCAAACTTCTGAACTGTAGTGTAGTTTCTTCTGTCTATAAAATACAAGATGGTGCCATATCAAGCGTGAAAAAAAACACACCATAAAAGTACAAGATATTCCACATTTTATGACGTTATGAAGGCTTTATGTGACAAACAGGCTAAAAAGTTTCTGAAAATCTTCCCACCTGTAGCAAAACTCGTTTGCAGGTTTGCTTAGCCATACTGACATGTTGTGACTGGTGACATCCAACCTGGCACAACGCATGCCGTTTTGCTATATTTAAATTTGAATGAGATCTGAGAGCTACAGTTCGTTTTCTGTAAATAAAATATTATTTTCATCCGTTCCATGAACAAAGTTGTGCTATGGCTTTATAAGACTTGTAAAAACTGCTTATATTTCTTCTTACATTTCCCAAAATGTTTAGACAACATGAGAGTGAGTAAATTATGTCAATTTTCATTTTACTTTGAACTATTTCCCTTATGCTAATTATAACAGCGATCATCTCATCTGTGGGTTCAGAAGGTAGTGATGTAGATAATGGCCATTTATAGCTTTGCTCTGTGGGGTTAGGCAGAATGTTCAACAGGCTCACTTACAAACACACAATCACACACACAGAGGAGAAAGGTCAAAACGTATCAAAGTATGCTCGGTACATTTACACATACACACACCAAAAACACATTTGCCACGATCCAGCTGCACCCTTCCTTTTCACACACACACAGCTGCCAAGCCCTGACACCAATCTCATCTCTCCAGCTTCTGGTCTGCTGTTGCCACGGCAGCAGTCAGAGAGAGAGAGAGAAAGAGAGGGATAAATAAAAGAGGGAACAGAATGCAGCGAATGGGACAAAATGGCATGAAGTATGAGATGTAAGTAAGTGAATGATAGGGAGCAAAATGACGAGTAAATGTCGCAGTAATCAATAACTGAACAAATATCAAAGAGTCATGGAATTACTGCAGAAGCGAACAGACGTAAAAAGGCAGGACAAGTGAATGAAAACATGCATTTAAAAATTTAAACAACTGAGTGATTAAATGGATCAATTAAAGACTGAATGTGTTTTTGTTTCCTGGGAAACATGTACATATCTTCTGTAGCCTCTGAAGGGCAGTACTAAATGAAAAAAAATATGATACTTAGGCAAAATAGGAAAAAAAATTACACATCTTCATTCTGTTCAAAAGTTTTCAGCCCCGGCTCTTAATGCATGGTTTCTCCTTCTGGAGCATCAGTGAGCATTTGAACCTTCTGTAATAATTGCATATGAGTCTCTAAGTTGTTATCAGTGTGAAAAGATAGAGCTCAAAATCATACAGTGATTGTTGGAAAGGAATCAAACACACAAAAATACTGTAAAACCAAAGGATTTGTGGGTCCTGCAGGATTTTTCTGAGGCCGCCAGCAGGCCGTTTAACTGATTTTTATTTGTATTTTGGTTAAAAATGAAGGGTTTCTCTGCTCACTTCTGTAAGTCACTGCTCTTAAATTAAATTTTAGTTGTTTTTTTTTTAACATATGATGCTCATTCCGACTCATTTTACTAGCACAAGTATATATTACATTATAAATACAAATACAAAAACATTCATGTAAAAATAATGTCAAAGAAATACAAACAAACTGATTGTAAATAAATACTATAAAAAAAAAAATACCCTCGGTCTGTTGCAGCATCTCTCTTTCTTAAGCGCATCAATTGGCAGTCAGTGTTTCAAAGCGTGACATTTTTGTATCGAGGATCGATCGTACATGACACTCTTTTTTTTCTCTCCTTGCCACTGGGGGTCAAATATTTGCTTGTTTTTTCTTTGACTGCAGCGAGAGAGAAGCAGACTACATACATTAATCAAAGGAAACCACATTGTTTAGCGCAACTGATGTTTGTACTTTTATGCTCAGCCCTTTCAAGCTGAAGTTCCTGGCCTTCTCCCTGTGAGCATGTTTCATTTCCTGTCCAATCTGGCTGTTATGAGCAACATCTACATGATACAAGCACAACAAACAAGCATCTGCAATGACACAGCTAAGCAAACAATTCATGGGAATCTAAATACGCTTGCTCATTACTGCAAATTAGACCTGATGTTTGCCCTGTGCATCCACTGTTAGAAGAAAAAGCCTGCGGGAATGCAACACAATAAAGATGTTGTTCAAATATAGCCAGTTTAGTACATTTTATGCCATAGGTAGCACAAAAAAGCATCCTGCATGCGACCTGCTGAGCTGATACAGTTCCAAAAACTTGTTTAAGCACACATGTTATTATTTACATTTGCCCCATCTGTTCTCCCAGCATTGCTCCAATTGGTTACTTTCTCATAGTTTACTCTCATTGATTTCCTTCTTCACATCCGTTTATGCGGCTTCTCTTTTATTTTTATTTCTGTCCCCAAAGGGTTCAGACAGCGTTAATCCTTCTTCTCTGTTCTCTCGCCCTCCGTCAATCTCATTTCTTCTCTCTCTCGCTCTCTTGCAGTGTTGATCATTAAGATAACAGATTTAGCTTGTCTCTCACTTATAATAGATATCTCCAGGACAACAAGCTGCATGCCAGCTCTGTCAAAAACGGACACGTTTTAAAGCCGTGTGCACACATACATACATACACATACACACACACGCAGTCTGCCAACGAATCTCTGGAAAAAAGATCTGCTCACAGACATTGTGTCTGTCAGTCATTTGTGTGGAACAAACCCCAAGCTGTTCCTGCTGGTAAAGACTGGGACGATGGCCACAAAAAAGGTTTTTGAAGTAAAATACCAAAAAATCATATTCGTTACACTTTCTCTCAATGGCCAGATAAGGTCGTTTAACTAAAATGCATGACTTTTTTTTTTCAAATTGGTGCAACCATCACTAACAATCAGTTAGATTTAGGGATTGTAAACAATGTGGTCCACTGGTAATGTTCACAAGATTATTTACATCCAAATGTTGCATGCATTCTAGATTCTATTCAGTACATATGAAAATATCTGGAACAAAGCAGTTTTAAAATATGATAAAATATGTTTCACTCAAACCTGTGGTTTTTTTTATATTACTGTCATATCCAGTTTAGTTGCCACATCATCATCTTTTTGTTTCAATATCTCTGGAAATCTGCACTGCACTTTTTGTCTTCTTTAAAAAGAAATCTGAGGTAAAATGAAGCGAACAAATGGCCAGGCTCTTACTAGTATTGTCATAATACCGGAAGTTCTAACCTCAATACAATACCTTGAAAAATATCGATATTTGTTTGAATTGTTTGAATTGCCATTTTCGATACCACAAAGTAACTGCCACAATTTCAAGGAAGCAATTTATTTATTTATTTTTAATTTAAAGATAAATATAACAAGTCTTTTTTTATTAATTACTGTTCACAAAAAATGTATATATACTGTAACAAATGCATTGCTCATCATTCATAAATGCTGATTTTAATGCCAGATTCACATATAATCACAGATCCATGCATGCAAATGTGCATGCATCACATGCAAAAACAATGCTCAGTTGCTCTCTGGATCGACAAATTGCAGAATTTAAAGTTAAATAAGCACAAGTTAATTTACATTTGACCGCAGTTTAAGTATTCACTTGTCTGAGATTCTTCAGTCAGATTATATTAACTTTAAGAGTTACGGTGAAAAAGTGAGACAACACTCATATCAGCAACAATACTAGGCCATCTTGGTTAATGATTCAGTAATGTAAAAATGAGAACAGTTACCAACCTCCCGAAAGTCTTTATATAGATCCGGGTGAATGGCTTTCAGGTGCTTTACTAAATGATGGTGCTTTTCCACTGCATTGTATGGCACGGTACGGTTTGGTATGGTATACTTTTGGATTTTTTTTTCTCCGCTGGGAACAGTACCTGGTACTTTTTTTAGTACCAACTCGGCTGAGATTCCAAGCTGTACCATTACCAAAACATGAAGTGTACACTCTGCTAAACACTGATTGGCTGGAGGGAATCATCACTACCTGCATCATTGAACTTGCTCAAGACACACACTGACCCGCTAGGTTTAAATCAGCACAGCCAGTAAAGGAATGAACACAACTGTTTAGAACGAGTGCACCTTCTTTTAATGTGCTGTGTTTGTCGCATCTTAACACCACTTAAAACACCCTAGGAGCACTGTTATAACCAACTAAAACAACCTATCAACCACCCTGGACATCTTAACAACCACCTAAAAAAACTCCTAAAAATCACCTACAGTCAACATCATAACCATAAAACACTCTATCACCCATGCACCTAAAACACCCCATCAACCACAACACCCCATTTTACACCCAGAACATCGTAACAACCACCTTAAACACCCTATATATCTACCCCATTGGACATCCTAACAACTACCTAAACACCCTATCATCAGAACATCCTAAAAACTACCTAAAACACCCTAGCAACCAGCAGAACATGGTACACCCTAGTAACAGGAATAGCAGCACTCTGGCAATCGTTCACATTGTCGCAAATCTTTCAAAGCCAAGCACCACTCTTGTTTTCTTTAGAAAATGTATTTATATTTGTATTGTCAATGTAATGCAGAACGCAAAGGTGATGACAAACGCGTCCTTCTGGTGAATCACAGCCTCTCAAAACTGCTCCGCCATGCGCAAATCCTCAAATCAGATCTAAGGCTTTAGAGTATTCATAATGTTCGCCTTGTCTTGAAATTGAGTCTCAGTGTGGCTTGCCATGTCACAACCAATTAATCTGGTGGAACTGCCAAGAGGAATCTAGCTCACAAAATAAAGAGACAAAAGGAGGAAAAACTGTCTACGGACAACTGGTCACATCCTGCGACTTCACTCTCAGGGTTTTTATCTTGACAGGATTTTGAAACATTTGAACATTTTGAGATCTGAACCTTGCTTGGAAACAACAGCTTCTTTTTTTTTTGGTTTGCAGGCCATGGCGGATTATATTGGGAATTGGATATAGTACACAGCATGTAAAGTAATAATTCAAAAACAGTGTGTGACAGACAGTATTGTGCGGATAATGAATTCTTGCCATTGTAGACTGTACAGCATCTCACACAATTCTCTCCAGTGCTGGTTCCTGCAACTAGTTTAGTTTCCCCCCATGGATTTCGAAACACTTTTATAGTTGAATAACTGATGCCACTTAAAAATGTATATAACTAATAATACAAATACACAATACAAATATTAAAAACCAAAGCAATATATTAATGTTTATTTTTTTGAAGTCATTATTTGCCACCCTTCTACTAGAAAAACATATATAACAGATATCAAGGAACAGCCTACATAATTCCAAGCTAAACATTCTTTTCACTTTCACATAAACATGTAACAATATGTAGTTAAAAACATTGCAATTGCCGTTTAGTTTTCTTGCAAAGTCTGAATGCTAGTGAGAGGAGAACAATGACTGACATTTGATGCCTCCACAGTGTTAACACCCGACTTATGAGCTGATCGCCTTGTACAAAACCTCAAGTCAAGCTTAATTATGATTGAAAAGCATTTTCTTTTCTTTTCTTTTTTTTTGGCCCTGCATGAAAAATGTTGCCTCGAGTGTGATGCATTATTTAAGCTCCAGTCTACCTCTGTTGTGCTCAAATTAATGTATGCGTGGTACAACAGATGTGACAAGCAACATGAGCACATATGTGATGGATAAGTCATGCAGTATTCCTTCTCGTACTCTCATAGCCCATTTCTGCTGGTGTTAGGAGAGGTTATTGAGCTTTGGCACACTTTTAATGTGATCAAAGTCTGGATTAAGACTCGTATAGGATCACAAGACCAGGGCTTTTTTGGTTTCCCTTTTAATGGCAATAAATGAAGGTAACCAATGGCTAGATCCCAGCTTTGCCCCTCATATTGATCCAATCAACCAGAACGGCAGCGGATCATCATAAATCACTATGCTTTCAGATCTTTACTAAAGAAAAAAAAAACTTTAAACAGAGTTTCTTCACTTCAGAGAAACTAAAACCGAGACACTTGATCCCTAGGATTCGAGGTGAGGTCAGCGTTTCATTATAGGAGATATTAGAGACGTGGCTGTGTGACTCGACTCTGCTTTTGACTGTGCAATGAACCACTCAAGCCATCAGAGTTTGTAAAGACCACTAAAAGCTCCTCCACTGAACAGAATCAATGCAGAATGGCCACTACACATTCTCATTGATCTGATCATCACATGGATGACTTGAAATCATGTGAGGTGTATGTGATGATCTCGTAAAGATCTGATCTCCAACGACTCAAGTCTGATGATTTAGCTCTCATAAGTGTACTGTAGCTTGCAGAAAATGATTCATTGATTAAAAGGCATTTTACATTCCTATGCTCGATTTCTCAAAACAGCATGCACAACACACTGTATATCTGGAAAGATTTTGCATGAACGTGAACAGAATAACTAGTGAGAAAGAGTCCATTATTGAAATTTGATTGTACACACATCAGTGCAAGCGTAATGTTGCCTGCTATGAACATATATTGCATCTCTGATTGAGGTTATTACTGTAAATATTGCAATCTGGTTTGCATGTAAGTGACAGCTAATGAAAAAAAATGAATGAAATAAAACTACATTAATCAGAAACTGGCCTAAATGATTGATGCACAGACATACTGAAGGAAAATCATTTATCAACGCAGTTTCTGACCACATAAAAGCAACATGCCAGGCACGTCTGAAAAAGGAGATGCAATTTACACCTCTGTTCCAAAATCAGGGGTGAATACTATACATCTCTTATGCTCACCAAAGCTGCATTTATTTAGTAAAATATAGTAAAATATTGTTTTCTGTTGTAATATACGTAACACTAATTTATTCTTGTGATGGCAAAGCTGGATTTTCAGCATCATTACTTAAGTCTTCAGTGTTAAACGATCCTTTAGACATCATGCTAATATGCTTATTTGCTGCTCAAAACATTTGGGTAAAAGTCTTTACAGTAACTTTTGATCAATTCCATGCATCTTTGCTGAATAAAATAGCATTAATTTCTTTCAAAAAGTATCTGACTGCTAGATATTGTTAGCAGAATATAAAAAAACGCAATAAAAAGCACACTCTACAGTTATACAAACGCAGACAAAATTGTTGGTACCCTTTGGTCAATGAAAGAAAAACTCACAATGGTCACAAAAATTACTTTAATCTGACAAAAAATCCATAAATATTAACAATAAAGTAAGACATTGCTTTTCTACCATGCTTCAACAGAATTATTTTTAAAAATAAACTCATGGAGCATGCCTGGACAAAAATTATGGTACCCCTAACTTAATATTTTGTTGCACAATCTTTTGAGGCAATCACTGCAATCAAATGATTCCTGTAACTGTCAATGAGACTTCTGCACCTCTCAGCAGGTATTTTGGCCCACTCCTCATGAGCAAACTGCTCCAGTTGTTTCCAGTTTGAAGAGTGCCGTTTCCAGACGACATGTTTCAGCTCCTTCCAAAGATGCTCAATAGGAATAAGGTCAGGGCTCATAGAAGGCCACTTTAGAATAGTCCAATGTTTTTCTTTTAACCATTCTTGGGTGTTTTTGGGTGTGATTTGGGTCATTGTCCTGTTGCAAGACCAATGACCTGCGACTGAGACAAAGCTTTCTGATAATGGTCAGCACATTTCTCTCTAGAATCACTTGATAGTCTTGAGAGTTCATTGTACCCTACACAGATTCATGACACCCTGTGCCAAATGCAGCAAAGCAGCCCCAGAACATAACAGATCCTCCTCCATGTTTCACAGTAGGGACAGTGTTCTTTTCTTGATAT
>JAUMHI010000064.1:16807341-16817363 GCA_032359435.1 Enteromius unitaeniatus
ACAGACTTATCATAAACAAGCAGTATAAATACATTACAAACAAGTCGTGTCACATTCCAAGTCTTCTGAAGCCATACAAAGTCTTAATGGGAGTAAAGAGAGTAAAACAGAGAGTAAAAAAAGTAAAGGTTTTAATCACTAAAAATGATCCTGCTCCGTTCACGCGCAGTCATCAACTGTCATCTCATTCAGGAAACATACTCCCATCCCATAGCATGACACAATCGATCACGAGACACGCAAGAGCCAATGACAACCAACGTTGACGTGAGGATTCTTGAAGCAGCATCTTTTGAAATCGCTCACAGACAGGAAGTACCCGGAAGACGGAGACAGCGACCATGTCTATTCCTCTCACAAATCAATCGGTTTGCATCAGAAGACTTGGAATATTAATATCTTTCAAATAAATGATGACGGTGGTTGTATCTGCCTGCTATACCTTGTGTTTTATTGAAGATGGTAGGTTTAGGGGCAGCGTTTGGATTACATGCTCATAAATGACCCTTCCACTCTGATTATTACACCTTTAATTATGAAAAGGGGATCTGTGTTGAGCAAAATAAGTATTTTGTACATTTTGTTATTAATCACTTACCCTTATATCACTTCAAAGCTGTGAAAGCTTTTGAAAACCATTTGAGACTGTCGTCTTGCCTAAGACCTGTCCCATTGACTGCCAAATAAATAACACTGTCAAGATCCAGAAAAGTATGAAAGACATCGTCAGAATAGTCCATGTGTGGTAGTCCATCAGTGGTTCAACCGTAACATTATGAAGCAAAGAGAATACTTTTTCCATGAAAAGAAAACAAAAATAAAGACTTCATTCATAAATTCAGCACCAGTGCATAATTTTGGAGAGCATCCACTGGAGAATAACATTCTGACAATGTTTTTCAAACTTTTCTGGACCTTGACAATGTTCATTACTGAATGGGACAGCCACAAGCCTCCCGGTTTTCATCCAAATAATCCTAAATTGTGTTCTAGACGAACAAAGCTTTTACAGGTTTGGAATGACATGGGGATACTGTAAGTGGGGGCAGAGTAACCCTTTAACAAATTACTTTTGCTTACATTTATTTAGTACGCAGCTTATTCACATATTCCCAATGATTCTGTGAGGTAAGTTGTCTCACTTGATCACTTTTTTCAAATATATATATATATATATAATTATTAGTTGGCTTTATTTAAGGTCTTATTTCTGCTTGACTAGAGAAGAACTAGAGGAGGAACGTGGCCACACTCACAGTTTACCACACTCTCCTCCATGCCAAAAAAGACAAGTAATTTAGGTTAAATGAAACGTAATCAAGCTCACTACTATCTGGGCCAATATGTGTCAGCTGGACTGAAAGAGGAGAAGACGGAGAGAGAGACTCGTTCTGTTCTCCCCGAGTTGACTGTGTGGTCCCTCTGTTCATAGAAAGAGAGAGAGACAGATTGACATTCCATCCCACAACACGACCTCATCCATGGAATAGTGATTAGCCAATCAGCATTCAGGTCACATGAGCTCCACTATCAATGAGTGAGTGAGACAGAACGAGAGATAGTGAGCCATGCAGAAAAAGAGAGAGACAAGGTGGGAAAGGGTAGGCTGCAGGTTTGATGGAGAGTGGGAGGGAAGAGCAGGAGGAGGAGAGGGGAAGGGAAACATGGGAATGTTGATGCAAAGTACTGACAAATGTGGAGATGAAGCATTAAGCGTCATTGACTGATGAAGATGTATGGTGAGCGCACACACAGTCCATCACAGATCATGCCACACACACACAAACCACGAGCCATCTGTGAGGCTTCGTACATGCATGTAAATCCATGCATGCTCACCGTGTTGATTCATACTGCCTCACAGAAGGCAGGAGAGCGAGAGGGGCATGGGCATGAGCAGATGTGCTCACTTCCTCTCTCTCACACTCGCTGACAGTCACTGCAGGTAGAGTCACCTTAGCAAGGCCATGAGGATACGGATATTAGGATACAGAGGACTGTGTGTGCGCTGGAAAGAGGTGGAACGTAGAGGGGAAAGGTAAACAGAAGGAAACGATATTACTGAGGTCTCGTTCTCGGGAGGAATATCTGAGAAGCAGTAAACGTCTCTCCGTTTGCTCTCCATTGCAACTTCTAGTGTAAGCAGAATCTACTGGGATAGTAGATTTAGTTTTATTTCCTATAGGGGGTAAGAGACTAAAAGAGGGATGAAATCAGACAATGGAAAGAAAAGGCAATATGATATGAGAAAGGTTTGAGATATAAAAATATGACAGAGTGGAGGACGAGATGAGAGACAAGGAGTCAGCTGGGAAAAAAGAAAAAGAAAGGGGAGATGAGAATGAAAAAGAGAGCAAAAGATGGAATGAAAAATAGAAATCGTAATTGGAAGAAAGAGACAGAAGGCAGTAGAAAAAGATGGTATAAGTGATATTACAATAGATTAATAAAAAGAGGTGGAATAAATAAAGGCAGAGACTATTTACACACGTGAAAACTGCATATTTTCTTTGCAATAGATGCTATTTATACTGTTAGCTCAATATTATAGTATGGTATAATTAAATATAATTTGAATACAAATAATAAAATGGGTACCACCTTATTGGGACAATAAAGCCCTCACTACACCTACAGTAACCCTACCCGATAATTTATTTTCTTTTTCATTTTTATTGAAAACAAATGCCTTTCAGATTTGAAAGAGAGGGGAAAATGCATGTTCAAACTCAATCAAGTCAAAATGACTACGGTATGTGCTCTACCTTCTGCACCGCTGGAGCTGATGGCCATCTTTTGTAGCGTTGACAAGTCTAATCATAGGTTGGTGGGTGGAGTTAGTGTAAACAGACACCTCAATAAATAAAAAAAGAGATAAAGAGATTGCACTAACAAAGGACAGATTAAATGAATGAGATGAAATAGTTGAGAGTAAATTGATAATTGTATGTAAGAAAAGAACCGTATAAGGAGTTACATTAGACAGAAAGAGGGATGAGATAAAACAATGAAAAATGGGATGAAAGAATGATGAAAAGAAAAATAGAAAAAAGAGACAGCAGACAGAAAAGAATAGATGAAAAAAGAGGAATGGGGAAAAGAGAGAAACAAGATTTGAAAACTAGGTGATGACAAGAAAAAGAGGGATGAGATAAAATAAAACAGGTAAAAAGTGGGATGAGATGGAAAGGAAATTGATGAGATGAAAAGATGAATCAGATGAAAGAGACAATAAAGAAAAGAGATGGGAAAGAAAAAGAAGGCAAGAAATGGGGATGAGATGAAAGAAAGACTAATTTAATGATAACAGAGAGAAAAGAAAGAAAAGATGGGATAAGAAAGATGATAAAAAAGATGAAAGAAAGAAATGGAATAAAACTGAAAGCTTATGAAGGATGAGATAAAGAAGAGACAACAGAGAGAAAAGAGACCGGAGATGAAGGAAAGAGGTGAATAACAGACAAAAGATTGCATGAAGAGATTATAGAAAAGGAGGGATGAGATGAAAAAGACAACAGAGAGAAAAAGATGAGGTGAAAGAGAAGAACTGACAGTGGAAGAAAGAGAAGGATGAGAGGAGGAATGATCTCTCACAGAAGGAGTGTGCAGTGGAGATCATCAACCATCAATCCCTGTATATGTGCTACATGCAGTGATCAATGTGATGATAGGAATCTGAGAGAGGAAAAATGATCAGAGCTGAGCGTGAACTCACAGCAGCTCCTCCAAACACAGCACTGCAGTCCGACAGCACCAGAGGCTCGCTGCAATTAATGAAGCGTGCAGCTCTGTTGTTCAAAACCGACGCGGCACAAAAGTTCAGCGTGGTTCAGGCTCCATGCGACGGGCTCGACTGTGAAATCTTCCCAATGCCTTCTGAGAGGGTGAATTGAAACAAGAGCAACAATGTGAGCCTCGCCAAAACATGTGGTCATCTTCAAGGTGAGCATAATCACCATCTGGACAACCATCTGCAATTATGTAACGTCTTTCACTTCAAAAGCATGCAATGATTTGTGGGAAGGCAATGGGGAAGGTGAGTCTCTAGCGCATCATTTCATGCCATAATGCTCTGGACATATGGAATATGAGCAACCAAGCATGGTGGAGGTTACATTCTTCAATATGCTCTACCACATGTTCGCATTATCCATCCACAAGACGTGACTTATGAGACAGGCCTATGCTTTTTTCTTACCTTAATTATAAAATATATATATATATACACACACACACACACACACACACACACACACAATTAGACAACATTTAGTTCCAGTACACAATTGACTGGGCAGCATTTTAGCATTCATATTTTGTATAACATTTCTGTGCATGTGTTTGCTGGAAACAGGATGTCTGAATCACATGGTGTCGACATGTGCCATTTATACAAGAGAAGTCTGCTTATGTTTATTCACAAAAATACAGTTTAATTTCTGAGTAAAAATACAGCAAAAAGAGTAATATTGTGATTAAATTGTTTAAAATTAAAAAGGTTATTTTGCATGTTAATATATTTTAGATAGACAGACAGAGAGACAGATAGATAGATAGATAGATAGATAGATAGATAGATAGATAGATAACCATTTACTGGTAGTAATAGTATTATTATAACAAATAATAAAAAATAAAATGTTACTATGTTTACAGCACAACCCTAAACCAAGCAAGACGCCCACTCAAATGAAGATAACGACAGGCAATTTCTACTTCTGCAAATGTAAAAACATAGGTTGTACAAAAGCACACAACGATGCACCATTATAAACTCTCACAGAAATCTAGCTTGTCTTCAAATAAACACTGTCACCAAATCTCCAGTCAATTTAGGATCCATCCGTTCAACAGTACGCCAGTCTTACACGCTGTGAAATTGAGGTTTCAACACAAATAACAAGGCTTTAAAGGGAGCGCATCAACATAACTTCGATAGTAGGCCTATTCCTTCTCAGCCTAATGTGAATAAAACATCAGATAGAAGCAATCAAACACTCGATGCAGGGCTTAGTCGTACAAAGGGCAAAATTTAAGATGGAAGCCATTAAGGAGAAGTGCATTTCAAGAGCTTTTAGGACTCTTTATGAGTTTGTCTTTTAGCCTTGTGCCCCAGGCAGAGACTTGATTAGCTTTGCCATTGGTGTGTTTCTTACTTCTCTTTTTTGCTTCTTGGTATTTGTCTACAGTGATCACCGCAACACTTTTCACTGCCACTGCTGGAATCAAAGAGTGCCGTTAACCTTCAGTGGCATATGAAGGCTCACTTCGTGCATAGCCACTTCTTGCTTTTAGGTGACGTAGCTGAAAATGACACAGTGATCACCTGAAGCTGCACTGCACAAAGAAAGCAGCCATAACCGAGGCGAGAAAAAGGCTTGGAAATAATTGCACTCCTGTCATTCAAGACTCCCACGCGCTGTCTACATAGAAGGTCACTACATTTAACCTGACACTTGAACTGTAGTCCATGTACCACAAGACACCTGGGCCCTCCAGGTCCATATGAGGTTAAGTGCCCTGTCTCTCCTGCTCACCTTCCGCTTCTCCACACCACTGTCAGAAATTAAGCTTCTTGTTTAAGCAATTAAAAAGGTTAAAAGATAACGTCCCGAATCCATGAGACTTTCTCAAAGGAACACAAAAGGATTTTTGTATAATGTGTTTCCAGTTACACTTCATTAGAAATAGGGGACACAAAAGCATTAAACTGACATATAAATAATTGTACGAGTATCCAGAAAGAAACTAATAGATTTTTGTGTGAAACTAGTCACTCGAGATTCAAATCATAAACGAATTATTTAGACTAGTCTAAAAAGAATAAAGGGTTCGTTCACCCAGAAATTAAAATTCTGTCAGTAATTACTCATCCTCATGTTGTTCCAAACCCGTAAGACCTTCTTCGGAACACAAATTTAGATATTTTGATGATATCAGAGAGCCATCAGACCCTCCATAGACTGAAATCATCCCAGATCCAGAAACGTAGTAAAACAGTCCATGTGACATCAGTATCATCTGGGATCATTTCAGTTGTATTGCTGTCTATGGAGGGTCAGATGGCTCTCTGATATCATCAGAAATATCTTCATATGTTTTTCAAAGATGAACAAAGGTCTTATGGGTGTGGAACGGCACAGCAATACATTTATGCACACAGATATTTTATTTTATTAAAGCTGGTATGAAATAGTATTGTGAAAAAAGTATTGTGATCCAAATATATAAACATACATACATGAGGGGGGAGTAAAAGTGCACAAAGTTTCCTGTGAGGACTAAGTTTAGGTGAAGACGATAGAAAATATGGTTTGTACAGTATAAAAACCATTAAGTTTATGAAATAAACAATTCACAAAAACAAACGTGTGTGTGTAGATGAGTTAATCACAATAAGCTCTATAACTTGCATTTAGAAAATAGAATTTTCATTTCATGCAGACTTTAAGCTCGGAACTGAACAAAAAAGCACAATAATATAACATATAAAAGCCTTCCATATGCTATATTAAAAAATTTATTCTGAAGCCATATACGATAACTCTGGCACGTCCACAATCCTCATTAAGTTTCATTATACTGAAAAGAGTGGCCAAGATATTCTTAAAAAAAATCCTTTTATTCTTCCACAAAAGAAAAAAGGTCATATGGGTGTAAAATGACATGAGGGTTAGTAAAAGATGACTGAATTACCATTTAAATTGATTTTCAGGGGTAATTTGTAGCTTCGTGATGGCTTTTTTCGAAATATTAAACTTTTTAGTTTTTTCTCAAATCACTCAGTTGAATTGAATAATTGAACTACATTACAATAACCAATTATTGGATTGATCTATAAAATCAAATCAACATCAAATGTAAAAAGCGGCTTTAAATCGCACACAAGATATGATCTGCTAAAATACTGACCCTGCCTCTTCAACCGCTCCACCCAACCATAGACTATCACAACGCCCCAGGCTCCTCGGACATTTGCAAACAGACATGAAGCTCAAGGAATGATGAATTATTGGAAAATGGGCATTAAAACCCGCTCTCACACTGAGTCAGAGATTTGCTAGAATCAGCTTTCCGTGAGAACGTGCGCGGCTGAGGAGTTAGCACCTAATGTAATGTTGCTCTTGATAAATGCTGATAGTAGCAAAGGGTGACTGCCTACCTCACTCCCCTGAGGACAGATCTCAGATCAGTTTCAAGAGCGTCATTTTGCAAGTGTAATTTGGCTGGTTGTCCATAATGTTAAGATAATGCTATTAGCCTGCAAAGTGGAGGCAGCAATAAATGTCGAAGGAGCCTCTGGGCATCACGATAGTGTCATTGCGTGCAAGGAAACTTGCGTGCTGCTTTTTTTTACCCCTTCTGCCCTTCCACCTTTTCTTCCCCTGCATTGCAGACCCAGGCCTAAGTGGTAGAGGCAGGCCGGAGCCAGTAGCACGACACCGTGAGGTCAGTGTGCTGGGCATTAGGAAGAGGACAATGCTGGAAGACTGACACCATTAGAGTTTGGCCGGCGTTCCCGGGCAGCTGCCAACTGTCCACATCCATTGTCTCGGCCATCCCATAATACTAATCCCACCACACATATCAGTCTCTACGGTGGTTCCACAAAGCAGAGCTTCAGAGGACGAGGCGTGTAAGCAGTTTAAAAAAGTGGGAGGGACACATTATAGAACTTATCTGGCGGGCTCATGAATATTAATTATGTGATGTACTGTTCAGCTAATAGCCCTGCTGATTTCTCCAGCTGATGAAATGCAAAATCTGGCTAATACTTAATAATACTTAATAAAATCATTTCAGGATTTGCTGCATATTTTATTTCGGTGTTTTATTAAAACAGTAATGTTATTAAAGATGAACTTTAAGTAGGTGTTGATGTCAAGATGAAGGCAGATGTAATTAGATCCCTGGGATTTAACTCTGCTGTAGTAATACATTAAACTCAAACGTTTGGGAAACTGATGAAAAAAAACGTTTTTTTATGAAGTAATAATGCATTCATTCAATTCAATATTTTATAGGATTTTTACTTTTTAATATTTTGAATTTAAATAAACGCTTTTCATTTGAACTTTTGTTTTTCTTAAAGCTCTTATCACAAGTGTTTCCACAAAAATATTTAGTAGCACAGCTGTTTTTAACGTTGATAAAAATCAGAATTTCTTAAGCAGGAAATCAGTATATCAGACTGAATTCACTAAAGACGAATAATGATAAAAAAAATTCAGCGATGCATCACAGCAATGAATTACATATTATTGTTTTACAGCAGTCAGCCTTTGGTGACTATAAGACATCCGAAAATATAACAAAATATTACAGAGACTAAACTTTACTACATTTCAGTAAAGTCAACCCAGAGTGCTTACTAGAAATGCCATTTTATTTTATCTCTCATTTTAGGGTCAATAATATTACCATGAAATAAAATGCACATTTCTAGTATTAATGTAAAACTCCTCATTTGCTTGGAATATAATGATCGTGTTATGTAATCCGGTGATTGAGTAGTACCCACCAATTTGGGAACAGCTGCCCTAATGCTTTTGCCAGCGTTGTGGACAGTACAGAGCACAAGCAGCAGCTGTGTTTGTCCAGGCTGGACATGGACTGTAAGGCCAGGTAGCACAGGTGCTAATGGAGGGGTTTCTTTCCATTGTGTGGGCATGGATGTTCTGCCAGGTAGTGACCGCACATGCTACACGCAGAAGGCCAGAAGGCCTTGAATGTTCTGCTGGAAATGCTTCCCACACTAACCACTGAAGCAGATGGAGAAGGAAATAGAAGATGACAGCACAAGCAACACTGTCAAAATACAGCTTTCTAAATGTGCAGGTGAGATCCGCAAATTTATAAAACTTATGTTGGAAAGCAAACTTTAGTTAATACAGATGTGAACTTCAACCTCCAACCCCCCGGAATGAATAGACAAGTTACCTTAAAGTTTACAAAGCCACAAGATACTCACAGTTATAAGAAGCTAAGCTTTTGCCAAGAAAGTATTTACCTACACTACAAGCAATTAAAACTGGATACATGTTTTAAAGCTACTTAAATTGGCAATATTTGTAAAACTGTTAGAGGATGTTATTCATCATTAAGTCATTTTTATTGGAGGTTTTATAGAGTGAGAACATTAAACTTGAATAATTATACCTATTATATAAATAATATAACAACATTACATAACAAAAACGCTACAGTTCAAAAGTGTTCACCTAGGCTGGATTTATTTGATCAAAAATACAGAAATAAAACAGTAATAATGTGAAATATTATTACGATTTTAAACATCTCTTTTCTAACTGATAAAAATGTTCAAATGTAATTTATTCCTGTGATGTAAAGCTGAATTTTCAGCATCATTGCTCCAGTCTTCAGTGTCATATTTTCATTCTGATCTGATGCTCAAGAAACATTTCTGATTATTATCAATGTTGAAAACAGTTGTGCTGCTTCAGATTTAGGTGGAAACTTTTTTTTTTTCTCAAAATAGCCGAGCTGTTGTCATGATCCTAAAAAAATATTAAGAGAGATAACTATTAGGCGAGGAAGTATTTGACCATATTGGCAGGTGTACTGGATGTGGCTTTGCACGTTTGTTGATGCCAGTGGTTGTGGAGGATGATGGGTCGTGGTGAGTAGGTGCTGCTGAAGGGCAGATTTGGAAGCAAAGCGTTGTGTGCACGGCATACGCAACACTCAGAACAGAGGTTTCAGCCTGGAGTGAGAGAGCCAATGAAGGTCAAGCTCCTTTTTGAGTCACACTGCGATGACCGCATAGGTCACAACACGACCTTACTATTCACCGAGCACCACCAGCCCTCTTCATCCCTCTGCCAAGTCGGTTGAGGTTTTATCCTGCTATGGCCCTGCCAGTTCTGACTGACCTTCACTGAATGTCCGCAAAACAGAAATGTAGACTTTCAAATCAGAAAAAAAAACAGCTATAAAGGCTTTTAAAAACCAATTCAACAGCTTTGAATTGCATCACAAGATACAAGCAGAGACCCTAAATG
>JAUMHI010000064.1:16818206-16842286 GCA_032359435.1 Enteromius unitaeniatus
AACAGCTATAAAGGCTTTTAAAAACCAATTCAACAGCTTTGAATTGCATCACAAGATACAAGCAGAGACCCTAAATGTCTAAAATAACCATAGAAAAAGCAAAGGACTTCGTTTCAACAATAATATATACAATAATATAATAATTTATCCGCTCAATTTTAAAGACCATTTTAAAGACTTACAATAAGTCATCATTCATATTCATAACACGAATGCTTCAGGACGAGATGCTGATACAAATGGCTTACTAAGAATCACAAATAATTAATAAGCAACTTTGAGTACCTTCAAAATGTATCAACAGTAATAAATGACAACGTTTCCTCCAAACAGCGTGCCAGCCAAGATAGCTACCCCAGACTAACTTTCAAAATAATTTCTCACAATACTCTGAAATTTCCCTGACACCCGAGAGCGCTGCACCCAGCACAAACTTTCTTAATAACAATAACAAAGCAGGACAGAGATGATGTACAGCAGCAGCTAACAGGACGAGCGGGAGAGAGGCAGTGGAGCTGTTTTCCAGAGCCATCATGAGCTTTGGCAGTGGGTAGTGTGACGAGTGTTGCTGCGGGCCACAGGACGACTCGATGTGTTACGCTCTGCTACATCTCTTCTTCATCTCTCCCCCTGCCGCTGCTGCTGTGTGTTCATCGTATTTTGGATGAGCAAGAGAAGAAGATCGCAGTTTATTAACGCAATTCTGCCAAAGCAGCCGAGGTGGACATGTGGACTAAAGCTGCTCAGTGAGAATGTAAAGTCGGTGTGATGAATACACAGAGACAGTTAGAGAACTTTACAAACATATGCACGGAGGTGGAAAGAATAAAACACACGTGTGATGCAACAGCAGCGATAGAATTAATTTAGTTTGGCCCAGCTGCACAACACTGGAAAATCAGCTACTTCTACCGTGTGCCGTATCCCACATGAATAAATACAAACAAACCAAAACACATTCACAGGACGTGAATCATCTCCTCGGCCTCCAGGTGAAGCTTTTTAAATCCACAGTTAAAGAAATATTTCACACAAAAATGAAAAATGTGTCATTTACTCACTGTGTGTCTGTTTTGGATCTATTTTGCATGCATTTACACTATTCTTTGTAACTGTTTTCACTCAATAAATCGTACAAATTATTACGAGGAAATATCAAGGTAGAGCTGCAGGAGGATTTTATTTGTGACCATGATTTCAGCCTTTCTCCACTTTTTAAACTGTCTGCAATATTTGTCTATACTTGCTTCTTTATCCCCCTTTATTTTTTTATTGGTATCACGCCTCCGCAAGCTTTTAAGGTTGCAGTTGCCAGATTTCAAGTACTTTTTCAAGTATCTTCTTTTTTTTTTTTTTTTTATGAATATATTTTCTGCCTAGTGGGTTGCTTAATCTACCCAACCTGGCAACCATAACCACAACCATGCAAGTTGGCATTCTCTTGACTTGTGCTAATGTCAAAAAAAGAAATACAAATGACGAATACAAATAATCGTGATAACATTGTTAAGCAAAATTATTTATCATTAACACTGAATTAAATGTGAAATTCTGAAGTACGACATCTAAAATAGTAAGTAGCCTAAACCAGTAAAGGAAATAATGAGAATCCATTGTAAAAAGCATAAAAAAGCCATATTTTTAAAGATGATACTGAAAGTAGTCTCTTGCACTCATATGCTGCTAAAAGTCGTTATTCTCTCCATTCCTCTTCACTACAAATAAGCACTGAATTCCTCTTCAAAAATGTCTCCTTTTGTTTCCCCACTGAAGAAATAACACTATACGCCATTTTCATTTGTGGCTGAACTATGCCTTTAAGGTATATGACTCATTACTAAGACATCAGGCCAAACTATTTTTTAATTCTCCCTCTTTCAATCTCACCCTCAGACTAACATGTTCCTTCTGACCTTGACGTAAGAGCGAGTGCGGCAGGAGATGCTCGCAGCGAGGGAAGGATTTATCACAGACCGTAGTAGAATGAACAATGGTGTGTAACTCACCAAACCAATGCATCTTTAGTAGATATGTTAAAATTGCATTAGAAACTCTTTAAATCCCCTAAGGCTGACCGAACGAGCGCAGAAACAAACCAACAGAGAGGACATTGCTTAAATTTGCACCGTGCACCAGTGTGTCAGTAGTCATTTTCAGAACGCTATATGTTATGCTTGAAGCGAAAGTAAATAATTAAACAAATCTTTTTGCAAACTCTTGCATCAGCACAACAAAGATGTGGTTTGTACCATACCAATTATTCTGGGGAAGCCATCTTAGGAAGATTTTTTTTTCCCCCTCACTCTAATTCAGTGGCTTTGGCTCAGAAGATAATGCACTGGACTCGTTTAATGGCTAATCACAAGTTCATTACGGCTCCCTCATTTAAGAAATTGACTATAAACCAGTTAGGATTATTTCTCATTGAGCGGCCCGAACGATCCTCCGGCTTGCCATTATTTCATAGACACAGGCTCTATTACACCACTCGTCTTTTTTTTCTTCTCTTATTGCCCTTTAAAACACGTCCGCCAGAGGACACGGCGTCAGACACACACACACACACACACCCTGTGGCGGGCCACGGTACTGCATCAGAAACCCCCTGCTATCAAAGTTAATGAGTCGTTTTGCTTGCGCTATTACTTCCGCTTGCACACCCTCATTTATGGGTGCTTGCTTGGCCTGTTGCAGTCCTGTATGCATGGCCAGCCTGGTTCGGCCAGCCTTGCCAATGTTTATCTGCAACAGCCAACTGAATGTGTATGAGCGGAAGTTTGTGTGGGTGGTTGAAGGAGATGCATTGTGGGGCGAGCAGCGAGTTTAAACTCGATTAGACCTCAAATCTGTCGCAGGTTATTGGTGCTGTGTAACTAGGCCAAAGGAGGTTTGAGTCATGCCGGTCGAGCGATAAACCGCGTCCGTGTACTGTGTTGATAAACGAAAGGTTGCAAACCCTGGAAGCTATGAGGTATTAAGATTGTGGTCTTGACTATATATCTTAAAAATGTTTTCTCCAAAAATGAACAGTTTATGTACCCTTATGTTGTGCCAAAAAGTTTCATCCATGGAGATGTTTCAAAGAAAGGGACTGTAAAACTACAAAAAGGAGAGATCCATTAAAAGCGGTCCACTATAATTTTAGGAATCTGTTACTTCACTACATTACAAAGCATGATAATTTAACCTTGAACATTATATTCTACATGCCTGAATGTGGGGCTTACGGTGACAGCAATGAATAATGTCTACTTTTGATTATTACTTTAAGTACTACTTTTTGATTCGCACACCACTGTTCAAAAGTTTAAGGTCAGTGAGATTATATTTAAAAGAAAATACTTTTATTCAGCAACTGACAGTATAATATTAAAATCCATTATAGTGATACAAAAGATTTCTATAAAAAACATATTATTTTGAACTTTCTATTTATCAAATAAACCTGAACAATGTCCGTTTCCACTGGAATTTTTTTTTTTTTTTAAATCACAGTTGCTTAAACTGTTTTTAACATGTTTAACAAATAATAATAATGTTTCTCTAAACAGTAAATCAGCATATTAGAAAGGATCATGTGACTCTAAAAATGCTGAAAATTCTGCTTTTATCACAGAAATAAATTACATTTTAAAATATATTCAAACAGAAAATGGATATTTTAGATTAAATCATATTTGAACATTTTTATTGAATAAATACAGTCTTGGTGAGCATATAGGAGACTTGTGTACACTTACAATAAGTAAATACTTTTGTACTAACATAATTAAAGGTACTTTGAAGTACTGTCTATAAGAATCTTTATACTTCAAGTACAGGATTTGTGTTCATTTCCCACCACTGCAAGCTGCATAGACTGCAAGCACTTCATACCGCTTGTGTCACAGCAACTGATATCATTAGGAATGGTATTATCATTTGTATAATTTATAATGTGACTGACACGAGACCATAATTGACATTACTGACTGACCCCATACATGGGTAATGATGCTCAGTGCTATCACTGTCTGTAAGCCGTTCTGCCAACAATGAAATCACCGTGGCCTGCGAATAAGGCTGCTGTCAAATTGTTTGAAGTGACCTTAATCATAATCACAACCTCTTACTTCAATCCTATTCACTAGTTTAATTATTGTTGCCATGGAAACTAAACATTGAACACTCACTTCTAGGCCAGTGTCATTCCTTCTGTCCACTCCTGCTCAATGCAGTTGGGTGAAGTCTGTCTGTTGAGTATGTCATTGACGGTCCAGATCTCAAATTATAGAAAATGACCATTGGGGCACCTCGTAGCAGTAAGGTTTCCATCAGCGCTGCATAAAAACCTTGCTTGCATGTTGGCCATGAAACATGATGAGATGAAGAGATGGCTGGAGGTGGGAACAGATACTGTAGGGAGGCTGGAGGCAACACAGTGATGGAGGTCTTGACATTTTCTGTGGCCTTACAGTGAGATCCTCAAACATGGCTTCTGTTTGGTCTTCTGATAGGTCGCCTGTCTTTCTAATATACCTGGAAAATATCCATTAAGCAATTCCATCCATCACAGTAGCAATTGCACAGTTGGCCCTGAAGTGCACAGCCTGGATGCCGGTTCCAGAAATAATTTTTTTGGCCTTTTTTACAAAGCCATAAATGTCATGTGGCTGATTGCTCTGTATGTGGCTCCTTGCCACAGACAGTGAAAAATACAAGTCTGCTTCACACTATTAAAATTCCTCCAAAGAAATACAGCGCTGATGAAATATCGTCTATTATAACTTTGTTCCCGATTTACACAACCATTAAAATGTTTTGGGTCAGTAATGTGAATTTACTGGAAATGACTTTTATTTACTTTTATTCAGGAAGGATCCATTAATTTGATCAAAAGTGTCATTCATGATGTTACAAGAGGTTCTCTTCTGTTCACTGAATTTTCTATTCATTAAAGAATTGTGGGAAGAAAAAAAAAGTCACAGTTTCCACAAAAATATCACAGTTTTATGTTCAAAACTGCTAACCATCCTAACCATCATAAAAGCAGGTTCTCATTCTTTTGCTATAGTCCTACCATGGTAAATTTACCATGAATTGTACAAGTGAATCTGCTTGGTGAAAGAGTACGGAGACAAAAAAAGAGGAAGAGGTGTATATCAGATATAGGGCTACTATTGAGGACTATATTGTCAGGCATGGCTTACCAGCTAAATATTGGAAGATTAACCATATCCTCAATAATTCAAACTTTTTGAAGCAGTCTCTTTCTATCAATATTCCCACATACAATAATGTGTAGATTTGTACTTAATTTATAATGGATATATGACATACATAAGAAGTGTAGCCTTGAATTTCAGTACAGTAACTGTGATCCAAACTGTAGCCATAGTATACATCAGACAAGAGAGTGCATTTTATATTGACAACACGACTAAACATCTTGTTTGTGAACAATAACACAAGGACTTTTCATTCTGATGGCACTGTTATGTTCATTGACATAAATACTTACTTTTGAGAGATGAACTAATGACTTTGAGTAAGTTAGATGATTTTGCAGGTACAGTATTCCAAGTGCACCAAAGCGACTGAGGAAAAACTGTAACTCACAATTTTTTATAATTTGTAATTGAGTACCTTCAAAATGTATCAACAGTAATAAATGACAACGTTTCCTCCAAACAGCGTGCCAGCCAAGATAGCTACCCCAGACTAACTTTCAAAATAATTTCTCACAATACTCACAATTTCCCTGACACCCGAGAGTAATTCATTAAAGCAGTCTTAGGCGTGGGTGTATTTGTAAAAATATCCAACAATACATTGAATGCATCAACATTTATCAATTTTTCTTTTATGTCAAAACATCTTTAGGCTATTAAGTAAACACCATGTTCCATGAATATATTTAGTACATTTCCAGATCAAAAATCTATTAAACTTAATTTTTGATTAGTACTGTATTATACAGTACACTTAATTTAGACAAATTTAGAGATGATTTTCTCTATTTCTCAAAAAAATATTTTTTTGCACCCTCACAGATTTTATAAAGTTGTATCTCAGCCAAATATTGTCCTATCCTAACAAACCATACATCACTGGAAATCTTATTTATTCAGTTGTCAGATGATTATAAATAACGATTTGAGAAAAATGTATGAAGGCTTTTTCACAGCTCTCTTAGTGGTACACTCTCAGAAAAAAGGTACAGAACTGTCACCAGTGGTGGTACGCTTTCAAAAGTACCTTATTTACTCCTAATATGGCGCATAGTACTACCTCAAGTGTACATCATTAGTAGGTAAAGAGAGCGAATTAGTCCCTAAAAGCTGTATATTAATACCTTCTGAAAGGCTTTTGTACCATTTTCTCTCTAGGCACAGATGAAGAAGCGGTGAAGAACTGCAGCGTTCTTGCTCTGACAGGCTTGGACAGAAACAAACAAACAACAACAATAACAAAAAATCCTGCACTCTTGACAGCGGTAACGCATGAGAGGATGTGCTGAAGATAAGCCGCATGCCCCGTTTACACCCGGGATTAAAATCCGTCTCGGGTGATCCGATCACAAGTGGTCAGGCGAGGCAGATTTCTGTTTACACCTGATAGCAACACATCTCCCATGGCTGCTTGTGTACAGATTTCATATGCATTATTAACTACCTCCAAATGCCGTTTCAATAATTGTTTTGGACGCTGTCCATACCTGCTTTTTCTGATTGGATCAACTGCTCGGAGACAGTCAGCTTGCGGTGAATCAGGACTATATCTGCAATAAACAAATGAAACGATTTAGATTACAATTAATGCTGGTAGGTCAAAAGCGTTGCTTGAGTTGTGTGCCACATTTTATGTTAACACAACATCTGAATAGTAGCATGATTTTGTCTCCTTAATTAAACAGCTGGTAAAAGCAGCTTTAATTGTCATTAATCAACTTAATTCAATTCCATTTAGAAATGGGGAAAAAACATGTGCTGCGTTCACATTACGTCATTCACAAATAAATAAATGCTAATAAACACAGAACAAAAATACGATTCAGAAAAACTTACAGAAAAACTTTCAGAAAAACGGAAAACAGGCTGAGTGCTCTTTGCTTTGAGTAAAACTTGCTTCATATTCAGTTTCTCAGAAGATAAGACTTAACATCTTCATCTTCCATCTCAATGGCAACCTATATTTAAGAATACTTAGATATCTTAACTGGAAAACAAGACAAAAATCCTGAAAAAAAAATTTATTTTTTACAGCGCACTTAACATTTCCTGCCATGACTATTTGTCAATTAAGACTTTTGAAGATGTTTTAAGAACTGCAGAGACCTTGTTTAAATTCATTATTCTCAGAGTCATTTCAGTGGCTGAGCAGATGCTACAAATGTGTCCACTTGATGCTGTATAAAAAGAGTTACAGGTGAACTTTCTCCAGGGATCTAAAACAGCCGCCAAAAGGTTGAAGAACGTGAACGGGGAGGAATTACGGTCCATCCCAGTGGACCTAGAAACAACACACTCACAAACAATTCCCCGAGTAACAGTGAACATGAAAGTAATGCGTGAGAGTGGCAGCGATAATGAGAACGAATCAGAACAACACACACATCCACATAATAGGATTGGTTTTACGAGTGCTAAATACCCGCTATCATGCCGCGCACACGTTCAGCGAGGATGAACGGCAGATTAGTGACACCATCCAAACCTGCGGCGTGTCGGAGCTCCCTTTGGACTCTAGAGGTGTGAAAGGCCTCCTGTGAATTACATTGCCTGTCTTATTGGATTGTGCGTATTGACAGACATTGCAGACAGATGGCCGTTTTGCAACGCTCTGGCGGCGGACGCCGTTAGCCACCCCCGCTAGCATATGTACAGCGAAGACAATGACACGCAAAATGAAAATAAAAACAAAGAAATATGCGTGTTCTTCTGTCAGTCTCACTTTGTATTGAATGAACAGTTCGGGTTAGGTCGATCCTATCTAGTCGCGCAGAAACACCAGCTTAAAATGAAAGGCCTCGCTGCTGCCGATACAGGTGTAATTTCCGTAGTCAGTGTGAATGAATTTAATGAACGACGTACAAAAGACAAACACCGAAGGGTATATGAGAGATCTTAGATATGGTTGCTTTTGTTGAGGTTTTTTCACTGTAATCTGCACCTCCGCACTCAAATCTCCTATCAGCAAAATATATCTGAGGCGCTGCTTTGTTGATTTGAACAACAATGGATTTTTAACTACCGGAGCATGTTCGTACAAATCGACTGATAACCTGTGCTAACCCACCTTCTTCTTTTCCTGCCATCAGCCTCGGTCGTCACTAGAGAATGAGAAACAAGAAAACACAGGGTTTTGTTTTTTTTTACACTTTTTTCCCCCCCAAAGTATCTCCTTTCTCAGGTTGCCATAAGAATATTTATGAATGTAACCACTTTAAAGGAGGAAAATTAGCTTTGTAACCATAGCATCCATCCAAACACCATATCGACTTGCTGTTATTATAACTACAGTAAAATAGTGATAACTTGGATATAGACACCACTTGCCACTTTAAAAATAAATTAGAATAAAGATAATCAAGAAAGCCAAACTCTTCCATTGACATATCCCATATTATTGTATGATTTATTAACCTACACTGTGGACTGATTTTCCACAGTGATGATATACTGTAGAAGAACTTTGGTTCCTCCATAGAACATTTTGAGTTTCCCAAAGAACAGTTCATAAAAGAAGAATTTCTTTTTTCATTTTAACAACCTATTTCCACTTTAAAGGACCTTTTGTGGAATGGAAAGGTTATAGGACAGGATTTCTCAAATCTTACCCAATGCACTGCAGAGTTTAGCTCCAACCCTGATAAAACACACCTACCTCTGATTTTCTAATGATCTTTAAGACACTGCTTAACATGCTCAGGTGTGCTTGATTATGGTTAGAACTAAACTCTGCACTGCATTGGACCTCCAGGGTAAGACTTCAGAAACCCTGTTATAGGGCATCGGTCTCAAACTCCTGGAGGACCACAGCCCTGCACTATTTAGCTCCAACCCTAATCAGACACACCTGATCCAGCTAATCAAGATCTTCAGGATTATAATGCTGTGTCCGAAATCGCATACTTCCCTATTATATAGTACGCGGAAAACAGTAAGCGAGGTGAGTAGTATGTCTGAATTCATAGTATTCAAAATTCAGTAGGCGAGAAGTACCCGGATGACCTACTGCTTCCGTCCAAATTCTGTAGTACACATACCATGGACACTTTCCGATACCATGAGGCTCCGGGAGAGGAGGCGTCATATTCAAAAAATGACGGAAAGTGGAGACGCGGCTCATTTTAAGTGTAAGTACCTCAGGAAAAAATACATCATTTATAGCGATTCAATTACACTTGTTTAACACAATCTAAATAAACGGATGATTACTGAAAGTTAAAATTTAAGCGCTGTGTCTAAGCATGACACGTGACAACATCAATATGACGGATGTAGTGCATCCGGATTCCATTCATACTACCCACATTCATACTATATAGAACCTACTTTTTAACGGTCGGGCAGTACGTTCAATTTTAAATGTAGTACCTATTAAGCAGGATGTGATTTCAGACGCAGCATAAGACACTTCCAAGCAGGTGTGATTTGGAGCTGGTTGGAGCTAAACATTGCAGAGCTGTGGCCCTCCAGGAACTGAGTTTGAGACCACTGATATAAGGGATAGTTCATCCAAAATGTTCAATTCTGAAATCATTTGCTCACCTTCAAGATGTTCCAAACAGCAGACGGTAGCCAGTGATTTTTTTATGGTATTTATTCCATAAAGTCAATTAACTGTCTGATTACCAGCATTCCTCAATATATTTCTGCAAAGAGAAGAAACCTAATCATACAGAGGTGAGTAGTATGTCTGACAAAAATACTTACATCTTCATCATTTGTGGGTGAACAACCCCTTACAAGATCCTTCATGTAACATTAGGCCCTGTTTACACATAGAATTCAGATGCATTTTAAGTAACACAAACGTTATAATGAGTCTTGTGTGACCACTTGTGTTCATATTTCATCTAGACAATTTCCTAGTATTTCGTCACACTCTACATCACTTTTATGAGACCGCCGAATACTCAACATTGAATGAATGCTATTTGCCATTACAATGCTTACGGGTGAGCAGGAAAGGAAGCAAATGGAAAGGATGAAATAACATACATTTTAATGATCATTTTATGTTTCAGTTTGAATGGATTTTTTGGCGCACCTCCTCAAAAGTTAGGTTGGTTTTTTGTGGCTACTCGAATGCATTCATTCACATGAAAGCAATTTGTTTAAAGCATTTGTCAACTACCTCTTCACATCTGTATTTAACATTGTCCACTTTTGACTGCACTGATAAAAATGCATCTTAATATCCAATGTGAACAGGGCCAGAGATGCCAATAAAGATTCTTTATTTTATGAGGGTAGTGACAATAAAACACCCCTTAGTCCAAATCAAACTCAAGTACACTTGATGTATGCAGGCAAAATGTGTCCAAATGCATTTTATAACATAATGCGAGTGCATGATGCATTCTCTGTGTCATTTGCATAGCAGGCCGTCTTGCAGTAATGTTTACTAAAGTGGTATTAAAGCAAGTATCTGGCCTTATATTTGCAATGAAGGAAGTCATCCAGACATGAATAACAGAGACTATAAGGATCATCTGACATTTGGCTAACAAACAACCAGAGCATCTTGCATTTATCCTCCCCAAATGCATTAGCCACAACTTATTAAATTAAATATTTATCTATGGTGTTTCAGTCCTAAAAATAAATGCAGTTACTAAGGTATTTTAGCAGAACATGTGGTTACCATGGTATGTTTTTGTGAGTCGTAAGGCTTGATAAACCCCAAAGGCTTGTTGCTGCTTTTAAACAAAGCCCTTAGATATAAACTGCACACCGTTTACGCTCACTACCAATGAAGGCTTACAAAATCCAGCTACATCTACTATTTGAAGCATAGTTTATATTAGAAGAGCGGCGGTCTCAAGACGACTTCAAATAAACTATAAAAAAAAAAAACAAGCATTAAAATAATAATAGTGTTAATTCACTTCCTCAGATGTCATAACTCACATATCTCTGGCTCTCTCTCTCTCTCTCACACACACACACTCATAACTTAGCTATTAAATGCATTAGATACAACAGTTCAAGCCAGGTTTCTAATAATTTATTATTCCTTACATATATCCTATGCAATGTCTTGTATATCTTAAGGCCCATTCACACCAAGCACGATAACTATAAAGAACATTCTCAATATTAAGAGAAAAGCATAACTATAATGATAAATGCACAGAGAAACGAATCACTTTCAGAACGAATTTCTGCAGCTGATGAATGATAGTAACATTGACAACCAATCAGAATCCATCTTGCTGTAACGAGCTAGAGAATTTAAAGCGGCAGATGTGCGTCACTTAGAATAAACGGGGCTTTATGTTTTGCTTCGTTTGCTTTCAGATTTGATTCTGATACTGTTATAAACAACATTATTATCAGGATATATTTCTGTTATTACTTTTCAAATAAATGTTTGGATGATATTTTCTGATGCACACTATAATGACACATGCGTTTCAAGTTCTCTGTCTGGAGTTCAGCGATTCGAGAATAAAATGCTAATGGGTGAGTCCCACATCGGCAACAATAAAATAATTAATCAAGAACAGACTGTGGAGGTGCAGTCTGGGGTCACGTTCAGAACGGCACTTTGAATGAAAATGTGCAGGAGAAAAAAAAAAAGCATACAAGCAGACATTTTCATTAGGAAGAGCCAAGAGTCTACTATCTACTCTAATAAGGCCGAGGTGATGATGGTTAACATTCAGAAGCTAAAATAAATTTGAATGAATCAATGACTAATATTGTGGTTTAAACAGCAGCCTTCTCAAACACAAAAGGAGTGCTTATGTTAGATTAAGAGCAATTCACATGCTTCTACAAAGCGGGAAAACTACGCAGAATGTATACGTTTGGCACGAATCAAGCCAGTTGAAGCCTAAAAGAGATACAGAATTGTTGGAAAATAATGCAAGCACCTTTAACTTTTTATAAACTAACTTGGGAGAGACTACTCATAATCCTGTACACCCCACCACCATGCAATATATTTGCCCAATGTATAATTACTAACTTTGTGCTGCTGATTAAGAAAGCAGTGTCTGTTTTGTCCAAACATTTTCTCTCAAAATATGTGCATTTTATAGCATCTGTATAAAGTTAAGTAAATGAAAACTTTAAGAAAATGCAAACTTTTACAGACTAAATGCTCATTTTTGTCATTAAAACCAAAACATGACAGTTTGTTATTTTAAAGGAGTCATACAAAGCCAATTTTCCACAAGCTAATATGATTCTTTAGGGTCTTAATGGAAAGTTTGTAATATAGTTTGTTTTTAAATTTCTCAAAGATAGTTTAAAAAAAACGCTAATTTTCCCGAATTAGAAATCACTCTGTTCTGTGTACTTCCCCTGTAAATCTTCACGAGCTCCGCTGACCCTGTCCCTCTTTTCCGAGGCGCTCTCGGAGGATCTTTTTTTAGCTGTATTCATAGTGAGACTTGCTAATTAGCGCATTATTAGGAAAGGTGATTTGCAAAGATTCATTAAAAGTCATTATCCTCACTGCTTAGTCAACGGGTCTGAGGTAAGACACCAGTTCAGTCTGTGTGACACGCTGCTGTCAATCAACTATTGTGGGAGTGGTTTTAAGAATTTTTGATTTTAAGAATAAATTAATAATTAATGTAAGCCCTACATGAATATTTTTGTTTGTTTTGTTATATAATTATTATCAAGTTAGGTAACATTATGTCTTTTTTTCAGATGCAGGGCTGTTATAAAAAATTAACAGTGTTTTTAATAGTGCTGTCAAATGAATAATCGTATTTAATCACATCCAAAATAAAAGTTTTGGTGTTTTTATTTTGGAAGCAATTAATAATTTGACACCACTCATTTTTAACAATTTGTAGGTGACCAGACCAGAAATCTTTATTTAACGGAATGAAAAAAAAAGCATAATTGAACCTCAAACATGCTAAATATTCAAATTGACGAGCTCATCTGAATATCTGCATTGTTTTATGTACTATAAGCTCTACTGCTTATTTGACTTTTTCTGTCGTGTCATTTCCATAACATCATTTAAAGAGAGAAAGGTATGGCAATAACGTTGCAATTACTGTCACAGCTGACGAGGGAAACAATTTAAAGATGTCATTTCAGTCCATTTCAGTCTCTATTTTATGTCCTTTCCTACATTTTAACCATCCACACAAACCCTCTGTGTTTTTGTTTCTTAAATGAACTCTCGCTTTTCCTTTTGTCTATATATTGATAGCTTTGTAACCCTAAAATGAATTTACAAAAGAGCCATAGTGATGACAAATATGTATATTCATTCAAATATTCCCTCAGGGCTGTGCATTCATGAACCTCACAAGCGAGTGTTTACGCTCATATTTTACACTACAGAAATGGCCAACGATAACAGGCCGGACTGACATGAAGTGATTTTGCTATACAACAGCAATTGTTGTCAGCAGCACTGGTGACTGATAGGCCTGTACTGAAGTTAATTTATTTACACCGTTGTTAATCTCATTAGTGTGTCTCTTTCCTTCGAGGTCTTTCATTAGGCTGCTGAAAGTTAATTAATGGCTCACTCCCACACGGCTCGCAAAAGGCATTTTCTTACTTCTCGGAATAACAAATACAAAGGATCCGCTTCATTATGGACGAATGGTCTAGTAAAACACTTTCACCAAATGACTCCTCGTGCACCTTGAGCAGGTTTAACTAAATCTACATTCACTGCGAAACCGCCGTTGCACAAATTTACACTTTCTTCGTAAAAGGATGAGGTGTTCAAAACCTTTTCCATCGGAGCTATTATTTTCTAGACACCGGACTGTTTTTCTTTTATCCGGCTCAGATTATTTGAAGTGGGAGGAAAAGTCATAAGTTAGCCTTGAACTCAGATTCAGCGCCAAAAGGAAACACGTTTCTAAGCTTTATAAAAAGTCTCATTTAAATACACTGTATGTAAGACGCACCGCAGCTAAAGCCTCCCCTTGAAGCAAAATATATGATATGATCTTGGGATACAAGAATGTTTTGGGGGTTTTTTTACAAACACAAAGAACATTGTTTATATAGGAAGTGTTTTTTTTTTTAAATCAAGTCAATGTGAGCTCACTTGAAAATCCAACATAACACATTTTATCCAGCTATTTTGCACATCATATGCAAATATTACCATAATATTTATTTGACAGTTAATAACATCTGTTGTCCGGCATTTTTACAACAAAGATCAATTTATGACACATTACTTTCATCTCAAATACTAACTAGTTGTAAATTTTTTTAGTTGTAACTTTTTTTTTTTTTTTTACTTTAAAATACAATACAATGTAACGGTCGTCCTTTTTTTTTTATAGATATTTTAATATAAACAAGTCAGAATAAGCATTTTGTTCGAATTTTTACATAAATATTGTATTACACTGAATAATAATGTAACATTATTTCAACCAAATTTGACATTTTATTCTCCAAAAACTTATCTGAAACCTTAAAAGTAGACACCTTACTTACATTTAATGTGCTTTCTATGGACTTAAAATTACTTTTGCTAATTTATTTTGATACAGACATCTTAATATCTTTGACCCGTAAAAAAAAAAAAAAAAATTAATTAAAAAACAAAACAAAACAAAAAAAAAATTATATATATATATATATATATATATATATACTTCATTTTTTAAAATGAAAAGTGAATTATTACATACAAGGTAGAATCCCTGTTGAAATACTAAATAATTACCTAATTATTTATAAAAGGTATTCAGTTTACAATGTGTCGTTCTGGGATGCCAGTCTTACCCCAATTTTATCCTTCTACTTCAAAAATAAATGACAAAATACATAAACTATCTAAAATAAACATAAACATCTAAAAACATAGGCACAAAAGTCATAGATACTTATTACAGACACAAAATTAGATAAATGAACTAAGTTTTGCTAAAATAATGAAACATTAAAAATAGCACAGCTGTTCATCAAAAGTGTTGAGATTGTGCCATCTATGGTCAAAAGAAAACAAATCTGATCATCTTGCCCCTTCTTACCCTATTGGAGGATATTTTATGCCCCTGTAATTAAGATATGGACTTATTCAAAATCAGCGTTTAAAAGAATTTCAAAACAGTATTGGTACACATCACACCGGGGTTTTGTTTTCCCCCAAAAAACGCAGAGAACACACACTAAGCTTATAGTGCATTTCCCTGGATGAGTATGTTCACAATACACCACATTAAACAGTGGGAGAGTATCAGATGCTTGATGGGTCGTCTCAAAGTGCATCAGCACTACTAGTAATGACCTGTCAGAAGAGCACTGACCCATGGACACAGACAAGAACACCCCTTCAAATGTGAAAATGGGCTGTTTTCCCAAGAAAGGTGAAACTTTCCCCGGCTTACCATTCATTTAAAGCGACACCACCCAGACGAGCTACAGAGAGCCCATCTTTCTGAACAGATTACACTGAATTATCAGAAATGTTGGCAATTAATGTGCAGGTTGTTTCCTGGCAACCATCTCTTAAGGCTCGCTCACATCAGACAGGGATAATCTGGAAAGGCCAGAGGTGGCTGAAATTATTAACGCAATCAGCGTCCCGTGCTAATGCATGCCATGAGGCCATGATTTGACAGGCTCGACAAGTTCCTCAAAAACCATTTCCATAAACGGAATGGAATGGAAGCATGTTTATTGGCCGCTTCTGCGTATTTTTGTGCGATGATGCCCTCTGGTGCATGCTTGTTTTTATTGCTCATTTACATGGACGTGGTTTGAAAGTGTTTTAAGCTTGAAGGTGAAACAGCATCCAAAACAGCGATTTTGCAAGTCTTTGTATTAGAAACAGCAGATGGCCTTGTTTTGTCAAAATTGTACTTTGCTGAATGACTAAACAATATTATCATATTCACTCCCATGCAAACCTGTGTGACTTTCAAGCTACAAAAAAGAATAAACTTACTCTACATATCAATACTTCTGAAGCCGTATGATGTGGAAATTATATTAGGTAGATTATATGATCATTTCTGTTCCTCAGAAAGCGTTATGACTTTAAATATAGCACACAACTAATACTTTTATGCCTTTTTTTGGTTTAAATGTGCTGGATTGCTTGTATTGTCTGGGAAAGAGCCTTCACACATCTCTTTCTGTGTTCTTCAAGAAAGAAAAATACAGGTTTGGATAGGCACGACTGTAAATAAATGACAGGTTTCAGCGACACTAGCTTTAGAGAGCTTTCTGGGTTCCTACAAACTGTTTTTGTACAATGCGTATTGTGGGATCTCCTGCTGTGACAAAACACAAGTTGGAAGAAACCACAAATGGAAAACCTGACATATAATAATGCTGTTATAATACTATACTCACTGTTTTTTTAATTCCATTGAGACTGTCCCACATAAAAAAACTTTTCAAATTATTAACAAATTAAAAATATTTTACCCAACGCATGTCACAGACATAGTTCACACAATATAAATTCAGCAGGGTTTAAGAACACTACTAAATATGTCTGTTTTGCATTCAATGGAGCAATTTGTTTCCACTAAGAAATATATTAATTTACATTTCTGAATGTTACGGTTTCAAGACCGCTAGCAAATATGCAGTTTTTATTACAAAATACTATTTGCAATTATGCAAATGATATAAATAATATTCAAATCTATAATTAAATGGAATGAAAAGTAAAATACACAAACTATTTTTTTTTGCACCACAAATTTTCAGTGTGGTCTCAATTTTGGCTGCATCATAAATGTATTCAAATTAATGGTAAATGTTAGCAGGTGATGCAAAACTCACTTTCAGCGCGCGCGCACACACACACACACACACACACACACACACACCAGCACTGCCTCTGAAAACTCAGTTTTGTCACTTTATTAAATGAGTTCAATTTATTCTGACAAGCTCTCTCCATTCGTCTCTCTTTGTCTCAGGACACGATTCCCCTGGGCCAGAATGTTGAGGCAGAAAGTTCCAACAATTAACAAAAAAAAAAAAAAAAAAAAAAAGTAATAACAGACTAACGTTTGTATGGCAGGCTTAAGGCAGAGACGGGGGGGAGGGCAGGATTATAGGAGCAATGAAGGGGAAGAGACTTCCAGGCTGGTCTCAATTCATTTAACAAGCCTTCAAGGAGAGGAAAAGAAACTTCAAAGCCACATACACATTTAAATATATATAAGTTCACATTTTTCTAATACATATGTGATGCTGTGGGCTTGATTCACAGATGTCAGATTAAAGAATAAACACATTCCAATGTCTTTGAGGCGTCAAGCCAGATTGGCAAAACATCCAAAAAGCAGCCGATTCACTTCAGAGAACATCCTTTTCATGAAAAACAGACCGTGTGAGCATGGCTTCCAGTGCACCTTTACAAAAATGTGCTCAAATTGCAGAGCAGGAACAAAGCATGACCCTGTTGGACACGCATCTCAAGTCTTAACTCAAAAACTAAAGAACACCCCCTTTTCTCACAAATCGAGCGGTGAGCTTATAAACTGACATACAGTACGCTGACGATGGTTACTATTTCACCAAAAAAAGTGAAACTTTCAGCCCCAACATTACAGTGCAAAACAATAAATACTGTAAATGACAAACGAAAGGAACGTCGAGCTCTTCAAAGCTAAGAGAAGACAGCCCAAGAGAGATGAAGGGAGAGAAAGACATCGATGAAAACACAAAAGTGGTACAGTGTCTGTATTTACATCTTGCACAGGGCTTAAAAACCGAAGTATATTTACAAACGGGTGGGTGGAGCAAACCTGGTAGACCACACCCACTGAACAACATAAGAGAGAAGTGTCACAGAAAGCTGGAAGGAGGACCCTCGAGGGCTTCAGAACAGGGTTTTTAGTAAGAGACTAACAGATATGTTCTCAAGAAAATAGAAGATATTGTCGTTTTGGAGAGTTTGTGGATCGATGTGGTTGACTGAGACCATTTGACGTAACGATTTTCAACTCGCGTGCGGATTCTAGAACTGTTCTACCACAAAGTCCTTAGGAGTAGCTTAAATTTACCACACAAATGGCATAGACGGAAATGCTAAAACAGAAAGGAAACGAATTATGAATATATGGTTTGGTCTTCATACCTGACGTCATCTAAAAATGACTCTGAACGGAACGGATAAAGACTTTGTAATCTCACAAGCATAAATTAAGCCTAGACCCAGAGCATCATTAACAGTTGATGCCCAGGAATATAAAGTCACTTCAGTTCAGCGTAACATTAATAATATGCTATTGTCTGGCATACCTCTTTCTCTTCTTTAAGATCAACGACACCGTTCAATGTTCTCTCACCTAGCTTTTCTTCGCTGTGCACTTGCTCTGTTCGATTCACCATTTTAAAATAATAAATATATTTGCTAAAAGTGAAAAGCAAGATATCATTCTCATCTTTTAAAATACAATAAAATAACTGTATAAAACCACATTTAGTCTCGCCTCTTTTCCTTGACATTTACAACAGGACACATCATGACTGCTCGTTCCCTGCGAAATGTATTTTACACTAGATAGGGATATTAACAGGGTCGAGAGTGTTACTTCTAAACAAGTCAAGGGAAAACATCCACCGATAGCTTTGATTTAAATAAATTAAGATAAAATTAAGACAGAGGACCCGCCCCTAGCCACTGAACCAACCACATTTAACCTCCAAAACACGCATGGTATTGCGTAATGGATGCGCGTGAGTTTTACTACAGCCTTTCGGAGTGCTCTCGAGATTGACTAGCTCTATTATCTGAAGCAAATATTAGCAGTATAACTTCATGTTGCTGTTTGTTGCATGTGCATGGCAGTGTGACAGAGTGTGTGTGTGTGTGTGTGTCCGGTGTGTTTCTCTGTAGACTGCAAGTTTGTTCAACGGTCAGCAAACATCGGGTTTCCCAGACTGCCGTGCAGTAACTGGTAATATTCTGCAATGCGTGACACCTGTATAGCTATAGGTTCGAGAAGCCGTGTATGAGGTAAAGAGTGTGTAAGACTGTGTGTGTGTGTTTGTCAGAGGGAGAGATGTGCGCTGTGGTGGCTCAGATGCTGTGTTTTGTAAGCTTGATTTTTTTCTTTTGAGAGAGCCTCAGGTGCTGTTGGTCAGAGTAGATCCGGGCTGTACAGAACCTTCAGAGCCATCTGGCAGAGAATAAAGGAGACAAAACAAACAAAAAAAAAAGAGCATTGAAAAGTGGTATTTGTCAGTGTTATCAGCATACACAAGTCATTAAGATAGATCGATAATTTTTTTAGATATAAAAAATAAATTATATATATATAAATATATATATATATAGCAAGGATTAATTACATTGATCAAAAGTGACAGTAAATACATTTATAATGTTAAAAATATTTTCTTTTCGAATAAATGCTGATCTTTTAAGCTTTTTCAACAGAGAATCCTGAAAAAAATACAGTATGTTTTATACAAATATTAAGCCACACACATTTATAACAATAAAATGATTTCTGAAGGATCATGTGACACTGAAGTAATGATGCTGAAAATTCAGCTTTACATTGCAGGAACAATTACATTCATTTAAACAGAAAACAGCCATTTTATTCAACATATTCACATTTTACACCTTTTAATGCATTTTGAGTTACATTAATGTAGCCTTATTTGTTTTTAATCTTTAAAAGAAGAAAAGAATGGTAGTTTTATTCATACCCAAGTAGAATGTTACTACATTCAGTATTGTCCGTGAAAGAAGTATTTTTCTCATTAGAATAAACGCACTGATTAATCGTGCACAGGAAGGCTTTATTAACATTAAGCTAATAAGGTGAGTTTTGATTGAATGTGTTTAACCTCACCCACTCCCAGAGCATCAGTGAGAAGGATAACAGCATTACCGTTGGAGGAAGCTACGGTCTGTGCACGGGCATGAGTCGGAATGAGAGTGGAATTGAGCTGCGGCTGAATCATCAGCTCTGAAATAAAGAGAAACACACTCTGTTGACAGACCTCTAAGTGGAACAAACAACGGAGAAAAATATCAAATGCCCTTTTAAGAATGTTTCGCACAAACTATCTCTAGGCTGAATGGTGAAAAAAGTCAAATAAAATGTGCAAGCACTGCATCAGTAAGCACTAACAAAGAGGGAATAAATCCAAATAAGAAAGAAAGGGGAGGGGCTGAGCAAACTCTCACTTCTGCGGAGTTTAATTTTCTTCCCCAAAGTCCAATTATATTAGTCAAGGTTTCTTGCATCAACCATAGCTGTAATTTAGTTTTACATCACCATTTGCCACCCTCTCTCTAACCCTTAGAATGAAAGGAACGGGTCATCCATAAATGAAAGTTGTGTCATAATTTACGCGCATTCACGTCTTTCCAAATTTGTATTATTTTATTTCTTCTACAGATCACAAAAAGAGATTTGTACTGGCCGTGCGATTCATTTCCATGGGGAATTAAGCTTTGAAGCTTCAAAAGGGATGTAAAAGGATCATGAAACGATTATAAAGAACTCCCGAAATTACTCGATATTTGAAATTTGAAATCTCTATTCGGTGATAAACATCTTGTGCTGCACTGAACATCATAAACGCCATCATGCACACAAACATGATTTTTTTTTTACCTTTAAAAGTTTGGGGTCAGTACGATTTTTTCAAATGTTTTCTTTCTTAAAGATGTCTTTTATGCTCATTAAGGCTACACTTTTTTACATACTTCTCAAAAACAGTACTATTGTGAAATATTATTGCATTTTATTACATTTTGAATTTAATTTTAAATAAACTGAATTTTTAGCATCAGCGTTACTCCAGAGTCACATGATCCTTCACACATTATTCTAATATGCAGATTTTCTGCTCGAAAGACTTAATATTTTTGAAGAAATTTTTTTAATTTTAGGATTACATAAATTAAAAACATTCATTAAAAAAAACAAAAAAAACATGAGACCCCAAACTTTTGAATGGTAGCACATGTAAAATGAATAATTGGCAAACCTCTAAGGACTGTCTGGGGTTGGTTAAATCTTAATGTGAGCCTGCTCTAGCTCTGAACACTCTAGTTTTAATAAAAGCTCTGGTGCACTGGGCAAGGATTTCTCATGTCTCCACTGAATGATTCTCACAGCAGAAGTTAAAATAAAGGCGGATTAAATACTGATCTAGATCCTTGTTCTGAGTCTGAATAACATCAGGCTGAAACTGACACTAATCCTACAGAAATCTGTTTTGATGACACCTGTATGCAATCGGTGAGAAGTTGGTTGCAAAGGATGTGCATGAACAACAGAACCTGTGGTGGTGAAGTTAAAGAGCGGAGGCAGCTCCCGGCCGCTGGGCAGACGGGTGCCAGGTTGGCGCAGCTCGTCAAAGAAGGCATGAGCGCAGGCCTGGAGCGGAGACAGTCGTGTGACTGGTGTGTACTCTAACAGCCGTGAGCACAGGGCTATCGCCTCAGGAGGAGTTCTGGGTTTAAACACCTGTGGAGAAACGACACTAGAGTCAAGTTCAAATTATGCAAACACCCATTTCTTTATTTAAGGGTTTAAATGAAAATTTGGCGAATAATTACTCACCACAATTAGCCTCATGTACCAGTAAGACCTTCATTCATCTTCAGAACACAAATGAAGCTATTAATGATGATATCAGAGAGCCTTCCGTCTCTCCATAGACAGCAACACTGAAATGATCCCAGGTCCAGAAACATTGAACAGCTTTTGCACTTTTGCGACGCTATGACAATTTTTGTTTTTTTTTGCGAAAGAAACAAAAATAACAATTTAATCAAACATTCTTCTCCCCCGAGTAACGTCTTCTATCATTTTAAAGAGTACCGCAAGAGTACGGTTAAGTAAATTGTTATTTTTGTTTTCTTTGCACAAAAAAAAAAAAAAAACTGCAAAACTGAAGTAGCTACTGATGTCACATGGACTGTTTTACCGATGGATGCTTTTACTAGATTTCTGGATCTGGCTCATTTTAGTTGTATTGCTGTCTATGGAGGCTCTCTGATTTCATCAAAAATCTCTTGCGTGAAGGTCTTACGGGTTTGGAACAACGTGAGGGTGAGTAATTAATGACTAAATGAATTTTCGTTTTGGGGTGAACTAATTATTCAGAACAACTTCTAACCTTCTTAGAACTTTTGAATAGTCTCTAGTTGAATGCTGTCCATCAAACCATCAGCCAGTTCAGAGATGTTGAAGGAGGCTCTCATATTAGAGTGATTTGACCGGCCAGGGCAGATGTTGAAAATCATATTGGTGCTTCAAAGCTGTTTTATGAGTTTTATGATCATGGCACCATATTTTTCATATATAGCATTGGTGTCTGTGATTAAGGCTTTAGCAACTGAAGCTCCTTCACAGATGTTGGCTTTGTGAAGTTCTCTGTGGTTGGGTTTTGTGCAAATAGGGTCTTAAAGTGAATATATTGTATACAGGCCCTATTGAATGTTCTGTTAATGTGTGAACTTCATATTATTTGTAGCACACTTCCCGTCCATTAATCACAATAAGCTTTGTGCTATGTTGCTTTTTATTATACAAAGCATTAGCTTTAAAATTCCGCCAAATTCAAAACCAAATAAAATTATATCTTTTTTTATTTGTGAATGAAACAACAAATAACATGTAATTGTAACTACTGAATCTGGTAAATTGTCAAGTCTAAAACCTTTGTAATATATTCAAATTGTTCTGTCCAAAGAAACAGGAAGAAACCACCTGACCGACATGTAACAAGCAGTAAACTTGCAGACTGTCAAAAGTTGTTACTTGAGAATACTTATAAGCCAGTTTTGTAACACTGCTAACTGATACCTCATGGCTGTAGATGAGATATTTGTGTGAGATTTTACCTTGGTCCATGGATGTGCTTTGATCTGTGGGAACTTGAACTCTGTGTAGTTTGGGTTCATTTCACGGATCTGTTCTCTTGTGGGTGTTCCAAGCACCTGAGCAGACAAACCAGAAACATCCGTGAAGAATGCTGGGTTAAAATAAAAAAAACATTATGATCAATTACCATTTAATGATTTTTTTTGTTTTGTTTTAGAAAGAAGTCTCTAATGCTTACCAAGGGTGCATTTATTAAAATAAAATACAGAGGAAAAAATAGTGTAGAGTAATCAACTGTTTTCTAACTGAACATATTTTACAATGCAAAGTATTCCTGTAATGTGGAGCAAGTAGGCACGTTACAAGAAACGCTGGTAACACTTTCTATGAAGCCTGTATTTATAAAACACTATAATGGTATTCTTAAGGCATTATAACAAATGCATAATGCATTGTAAATAACTTTATAATATGTTGTATCGTCTCATGAATGTTCATAACAACTGTTTTAATGTGCTATAATATTTACTTATTTGTGGTTATAGCTTTTAAGAGGATGATAATTGATAAGAGTATGATTCATCCACTTAAATTACAAAGTCTCATATATTGCCATTTAACTTTTGCTACTTTACTTAAAGCAGACAAATATCACTTAATTATTATTATTTTTTTAATACATTTAATTTTTTAAATATTTTTTGGAATGTTTTTGTTGAATAAAATGATTTTTCCCCAATATATTTTATCATTGAGAATTTGTTTGAAAAATCTCGTCTCGTTCTCGTGAACCCAGTGTCTCGTCTCGTGGGATAAGATTCTCATCACACCCCTACTAACACTTTATTTTGATGGTTCCTCAACAGAAATACTGAGTTTAAGATACTTTAAAAGTATGTGAACATTCTACCTACCCTACCTAAGTCTACTAATACTCTACGTTTTACATAATAAACGCTGCATTTTTTTTCAAATTGAAGGCATCAGCTAGCTCACATTAGCCACAATATAAGCCTCACAGGAAACACTCAGAACACCTAACCATTTACAAAATGTTGTAAGGTACTGTGCAGATCTTAAATAAACAACGTCAAGATATGAT
>JAUMHI010000064.1:16845408-16862090 GCA_032359435.1 Enteromius unitaeniatus
AAGAAATGGACAGCACCTGAGTTAAATATATGAGTGTCACAGCAAAGGGTCTGAATACTTAGGACCATGTAATATTTAAGCTTTTCTTCTTTAATAAATCCGCAAAAACGTCAAAAATCCAGTTGCTTCAATCCTGGTGTGATTTGACACCGCATGGAGGACAGAACAAAACCTCCTCGAAGTCGTAACCTTAACTTAATACGTTACCCTACACCTGCATCTGGAGGATTCCTTCAAATGGATTTATTGGTTTATTTGTGGTATCATCACGACTTCCCTTAAAATAACAAATATCTATAGGCCTAGATATAAAAAAAATATCACAATAGTTTAAATGTTTAACCTACATAAATGTTAAACGGATATCCAACAGAAGCTGATGCGCTTTGCAGGACACGGAGGCACCAGTGTTTTCACTATTTTTGTTTACTTAAATACGCCGTAATTTTTGCTCATAAAAGGTCCAAGTAATACATAATTTGTATAATTCGTATCTGTAAAAGGTCTACTTTTATCTGTGAACATTCACAATATTAACTAGCCTGCATATTTTGCTTAAAAAATAACTAGGAAAACAAAGGGTTTCTGCCGACTCACAAATATGATGAACATATCTATAGAAAGCTTTTTGCCTCTGAGGTGTTAAACGTTATTAAAGCAATATGTCAGTGACTTTCCCACAGTGACAACATAAAACAAACCTAATAAAACAGTAGAAAAAGTTAAATGTATTAATCGTGATCAGATTATTTCGTCAACTAATATAGTTGTATCTGTATTAATATTAGCCTAACTGAATAGTCAAGGAATATTCCTTCCTTGTGGAAGCAGCTCACATGCGATTATTGATCTAGATATTACAAATTCAGTTCAACCACCACATGAACTGATGCACTGCACACAATCAGACCAAAAACATTTACAGAGAATAAAAATGGTAAATCTGGATTGGTGTTGCCTTGTCAAAATGTCAAGAATTGAAGTATTTTTTTTCTTCTTCAGTGAACTGTACCTTCACATAAAAGATGGGAATAATGGTTTTAGCTTTGCTGAAGTGTCGTGCCACCCTGTAGACGGTCTCAGGCACATAGTCCAGCACCAGATTTAGGTAAACCTCGTCCTTCTGTGGAATTAAGACACACCAAAAATACATTGCATGGTCAAAACTTTGCATCCTTATTTTAACATTTCACCAAAAAGCTTTCCAAAAGTGTGGAAGCTGTTATAGCAGGACCAACTCATTATACAATCAACAAACACATACTTTTCAATAAACCAGGCTCCATCAGAATGGAAAGAGTCACCATTATCTTTTCAACGACAAGAACAACATGAACCTAATTTAACAGATATTATCATGACATGCAAGATTATTCAAAGGTTTGGGGCCTGGAAGTTAGCGCTTTTGAAAGAAGTCTTTAAGTCTCCATTTATTTAAGCAAAACATACAAATTTAATTTTTTATTACAATTTAAAAATGTCATTTATTCCTGTGATGCAGAGCTAAATGTTCATCATTAAGGCATTTCTTCAGTGTCACCTTCAGAAATCATTCTAATATTAATTTATGTCTTATCATTAATTGATCATGATTTCTTATAATATTGAAAGCATTCATATTTTTTGTGGCAACCAGAATTCTTTGATGAACAGAAAACTGAAAATGTTTGAAATACATTTTTACTGTCACTTTAAGTCATTGTAATGCTGAAAAATATTCATTAAAAAAAACCATTACTGACCCCAACAGTAGTGTAAATACAGAGCTTTACATACACACATATCAATTTGTTTATTTTAATATCGCCGTTCTTTTACCTTCTCTCCACTGCAATAGAAGAAATAGCGCAGCCTCACTATGTTGCAGTGGTCCAGTTTTCTCATGATCTGAAGTTCTCGGTTCTTCATGAACACAGAAGAAAGATTGTTAGCAGCTCTCTCAGAGACATCACAACATTTACTCACAAGTAGTCACGACAGTACAATTCCCCTTCAGCAGTCTGGGATTAAGTGCCTCGTTCAAGGACAGCGTTAGGTTTGGTAGTGGACAGCACATGTGGGTCACGGAAGAGGTTATGCCGAAATAGAGGGTGGTGTTGCTAATACAACATGCTGGTGAGATAATCGATTCAAAATATATTTCAACCCCAGACTGTTTAATTAGTGTAAGGCCAGTCACTCTGAATGAAAAGCATCTGTTGACACTTAACATAAAAAAAATGTTAAAACCGTTATGGTTTGACTGATTTCTCATTAAATCTTTACAACTGGTGGGTCACTGCTACTCATTATTATAGTATTTAACGTTATAATTTTGGTATGTTTGTCTTATATATTCTATATAACTACATAATATTCTATATAGCTTTGTCTTTTTTTCAGTTTCAGGAATTTTAGTATTTCAAAATGTAGTTGCCATAACAAAATGTTTCGTTTTTTTTTATGTTTTTGATTTTCATCTATTCTTACATTTTTTCTGCTTCATGTCTGACTACTAAAAAAAAACAAACATTCTAATATGTTCCGTTATCTATTCAAAAATTAACTATTACAGAACCGCTTACTTAGTTGCATATGCATAATTGCTAGCATGTTACATGTTATTAAGAGTATTTATCTGCTTGTGTGAGGGCGTGTCGTACCTTAAACCGTTTATCCTGAAGCACCTTCTTGATGGCCACCCACTCCTGACTGTCAATGAGGCGTGCCTGATACACCACGCCAAAGGAGCCATTACCGATCACCTTGATATCAGTGTAGGACACCTCCTGTGGGCGGTCTGGGCCCTGGCCTGGGGTGGCAACAACTGTGGTCACCTTCCCACTGTCTCCTACAACATATTTGAGAGCGTCGATTAGATCAGAACGTTTAAACGGACAACTGGAAATGTTTGGTCAGGGATGGTGTTTTTGCAGCAACGCTATTCTCTAAAATAATTATAATCCTACCAATTTGGCATATGCAGGGTATACTGATATGCTGACTTAACGCAATTAAAAAAAAAGTTCTTTACCGTAAGCATCACCGTCACCGCAAACCAATACGCATATTGGACAGACTTTAAACTAAATCATACAAGAGTGCTTAGTAAATAACGGCATGCAAGTCTAAATGAAACATGGCACATTTATCACTAAATACGGGCCTGACCTGTGTGTCCTTCACACAGGACATTATGACAGTGGGTGTGTCAGGAAGGTTTGTTACCACCTATTCAACATGCCCTACAACCTACTGAGAACCTACAAACAATCACTTTAAAACAGCCCCCTAAAGAAACATGCTTGTTAAACAGTACTTTTTATCATAAATCCTTAAATCCTAGTGTGCTGCCTACTTGGACAGCATTATCCCCTGCCCATGATTGCACTAGGGTACTGTAATTTTTACCTTACCATGGTAAAGTTGTTATTTTGGAGTATGGGACCATTGTAATATACAGGCACCACTGTACCATATTATATAAACGTATTACCATCACTGTACCACGTTAACGTCATTGAAATGTTTGTTAATGTCCCGAAAGGCTTTCTTTCTTAGCCAGTAGTACTCGATTTATAATTCAACACAACATTGTGATATTTTTCCTTGGTTAGCTTACGCTTGTTTCGTGAAGATGACATAACTGTTAACATGAAGAAAGCACGAGTGTGTTGTTCAGTTATGTCCATACGATGTGTCCACTCGTAACTGGGCTTATATACTCACTAGATAGTTTTAAATTCGCGCAAGCAGATGAACTGTCCGCCGAGGCCTGCGAGACCCCGGGCTTTCCTGCGTTGCTCCCCACGACAGCGGCGGATCCGGCGGATGCTGCAGCGGCTCCGGACGCCCCCTGAGGCTCAGCGAACGAGGTCGTCCTGGGCCGCCCGCTGCCGCTCATATCTGACTGAAAGTGTGCCGAGGATGTGGGGCGAGGATCAGCGGTTCCCTCGTCGACTTGGCCTGTTGCAGGGTGAAACATTGGCTTTAAAACGAAAAGATGACAAACCTTTTTGCCGCGACCCTCAGCGCTCACCCACTCTCTCACTCGCCGAGAATCCGCGCAGCCTCATGGGGAATGCAGTTCGGTGCGTGTACTGTATCGATCCGGACCCACACAACTCCAGGAGCAGGTGTCACACACCTGAGACACTGCCACCAGCTTCATCATGCACTGTTAGCTATTTTTGTACGCTGTTAGTAATCATACACAACAACAAAAAACACTTTTATACATATAATGTATTTTAAAATGTAATTTATTCCTGTGATACAAAGCATCATTCCTCCAGTCTTCAGAGTCACATGATCCTCTCAGAAATCATTGTAATATATTACAGAATTATTAATGCTGGAAACAGTTGTGCAGACAAATATATTTTTTGGAACCTGTGATTTTTTTTTTCAGGATTCTTTGATGAATAACAATTTAAAAACAACATCATTTTTCACCAAATATAAAAGATCCTTTGCTAATAAAAGTATTCGTTTCTTTCAAAGAAGAAAGAATAAAAATGTACTGATCCCAAACTTTTTAACAGTTTGTAAACTACCGTAACAGCGGTTCTGAACATTATCATCCATTTTAAATAAATGCTTCTCTTTTTAATATTTTAATGAACAAAGAATCCTGAAAAAAAACTATTAAGCAGCTCAACTGTTTCCAGCACTGATAATAAAACATCAGCATATTATTATGATTTCTGAGAGGATCATGTGACACTGAAGACTGGAGGAATGATGCTTTGTTCACAGGAATAAATTACATATTAAAATATATTCACACAGGAAAAAAATCTAGCAAAAGCAGACAGACAGCAGATAACCTCACAAAAATAACACCCTGCACGCATATGCTTTTTAATGGTATTAACACTAATTAAATAAAACTAAAAACGAATTATTTAAGATTCAAACACTAATAAAATAAGCTGTTCATTACTTCTTGTGATTAAAACCTGATAGATACTTTTTCAATATGCTAAAATAAGTTATTATGTGTATTATAAATTAAAATAATTAGCAAATACATACATAATGAATCACATTCACAACAGAAAAGGTTATAATGTGACGCTATTTATCAATATGCTTGTTTTCTGTTTATCTATCACATCTTTTATCATACATGCGGAGAGAAAAAAAAAAAAACTACACAAAACCCAAGCGTTGTGTTAGGTCTTTAATTTTTTCAATAATCTCTTGTTTAGAAATATTGCACATGGTCAACATGCCTGTTGATGAGTTTTCACTCACCTTTCTCATTCTAAAACTCCTTCTCCAAAGTAAAGACAGTTTATTGGATACACAATCATAAGGTGTACACGCATACATGTGCAGGTATGTGTGTGTGTGTGCAAGCATTTGTCTGTCGCTGGAGGAAAGGAAGGGAAGGGAAGGAAGGGCAGATAAATCAAGTTCAGAATTGAGCTGAATGGTTACATATGCCTATTTCTCCTCGCACACATCAGTAGCCACCGGTTTTCAGGCATATGCTAACAGTCTTTTAATGTAGTGCCACTGCATTTTCGGGAGGGGAAATATGAATAGCATTTGCTCGGGAGTCAGTTTGATTTGTCAGGGTGCATGTAATGTTTAAGCACACAGGCTCGCACACACACAGACATTTGTATATCATGGACATATAGAAATATATAGGTATATTTATACATTTATATCGTCACACATTCAAGTGAAGACTGAGTAGCATTTTTATACTCGTCACTCCTTCTCTTTCAGCAAAACCAGACGCAAGAAAGTGCTAGGTTGCTTTTTTTTCTTTCTTTTTTTAGTTTGTTCAGTTTGGATTTCTCTCTCGATACCCCCCAACCCCCCCCCCACACACTCTCCTTTCAATATATATATATTTTTATTACAGCTTGTACAGTGAAAATCTATGGCACTAACAGGTCACTCGTCTACTTCAAAAAAAAATCCCACCCACGTCCTATTGCACCAATGACAGAAGAGGCAGAGTAAGAAAGAGGAGATCCTGAGAAATGCCGCCCCAGCGCTGGTCTCGGGTCAGCTTTCCCTTGCGTAATCCTGAATCGAAAAGGTCTTCGCAGACTACAAAGCTTCCCCTGACTCCAGACCAGCGCTTAAAGTGGCGCTTTCCATCAACACTTCGGTTAAAAGTCTTAAGGAGATGAAAAAACAAGGGGCTTTCCTTATGGGATGTGGAAAGGGAGAATTGAACGCAATGGAACAAAGTCGTTGGTTAGTTTTTAAATATCTAAAAACAAATACTTTCCTGATTTAAACCATGGTCTAGGACCATATATTGTGCAAACACCTGATTGAAATATAAAAAAAAAAGAAAGAAACGAGGAAAAGAACACAGAGAGAGCCTCGTGCCCACCCTCTGCCCCCCTCCCCAGCAATCACGGTTATATATATACAGTGTACGGGGAAAAGCCTAAGTCGGCGGCCAGAGAAGAGGAGCTTCAGCTAAGAGGCTAAAACAGAGTCTTTTTTTTTCTTTTCAACGTAAATCGCTCCAACACTTAGATAGCCGGATTAGTCCATGCTGAAAATATTACTAGAGGAAGAAGAAGAAGAGAGGCGCAAGCTAATACAAAATAAGATATCAGTCAGTTCCACCATTACGACACAACAACAAAACGACAAAGCATAACTACACGTTGATTCGAAGAGGGGTAGTGTCTATTCGTTTGCGTCTTCTTTTCGAGGTTAGGACAATGTTTTCCTCTCTCGCTTTTGAGTGTGCTGTGTTGTTGTTGTTTATGCGTTTGTGGCGGTCGCCGTAGCCTCTGTTTTCTGCTCCGCTGGTCTACGTGATTACAAATCTTGAGTTTGTCGCTTCTGGGACAAAAACAAAACCGAAACAAAAAAACCTGTGAATTTACAGCCCGTGCTGAAGAACAGTAACAGCCGATGCAAGTACCCCGCCGCGGGGGGGCGTAACATTCGCACGAAGACCCTTCTCCTCCCCCGGCTATTGCTTTCCTCCGTCTCTCGGTCTTTACAAATAAAAGTGCAAGCGCATTAGTACCCTCCCCCCCCAACCCACCCCGTCCCCGTTTTGGATTGAAAGTTACCGGTACCTCGAAACAGTCCAATTTCTCGTCTAAAACATTCAGTCCATTCGATAAAAATCTGTGCTGGCCCCACGCAGGGGGCTTTACTGAGCGTGTGCAGACAGGCTGGTTTGGTGCTGCCTGTGGTGCAGCATTGAAGGGCTCTAAAATTCCGACAGAAAGTGAAGCCACGCCCTAACGCAGAGATGGACCAATGACGGCCTAACACGAGTGGCATATGCAAACGAGTGTGACCTCATGCGCTCCTTGTGCAAGTCGTTAATGTGTGAAAGCGATATTATTATGTAATTGCATAAAGTGTGTGTGCGTGTGTGTGTGTGTGTAACTGTGCATAACAACAGAACATCAACGAAGTGAACGCAATGGCAACGAAATCAGTTCGATTAGGAACGAAGCAAAATCCACGTAAGTGCTGCACTGTATATTGCCAGCGGAAATGGGTTTACACATTTCTAGAATCCGTCCCTACATTCGCCTTTCATTCTTTCGTTCCGCTCGTCTCCTCCGTCGTTCTTCATCTGGACTCCTGCGGATCGCCCGCGTCTTTCTTTGGCTCTTCCGTGGCCCTGCCCCTCTCGTCCGCTTCAGAATTCTCCCTGGCCGCCGGATTGGATGGTCCGGGAGTGGAGGCGAAGTCAGAGCTTCCACTGGCCCCGCCTCCCAGGCTTTCGGAACTGCCGGCGGTCTGCATGATCTTCTGCCTTACTTCGCGGATCTTCAGCTGCAGGCACACCTTGCTGGGAAACGTGTCCGAGTGGCGAGCTTGGAAGGCAGCTGTGGCTTGCGCTGTACCACGGAGAAAAAAAATATGCAAGCTTAGTTTTGCCTTTTTTCACAACAATAGTTCATACATTTTTTTTTTTTTTCTCGATTTGATGCTGGCAGTTAAAAACTAACAAAAAATGCATTGCACCGAGCCTCTGAAGTGCAGAATTTGATAACTTGAACTATTGTTTATTTTATTGTTATTATAAAAATCGATTTCATTTATTCATTAACTTTTTATATATCATTTCGTAATTTTTTTTATAAATCATATCTCACAATTCTAACTTTACATCTGAGTTCAGGCCCGTTTACACCATGGACAATAACTTTAAAGATAACGATAAATATACAGTTTTAAATTTGACATCACTCTTTCTGTTTTTTTTCTTTTCTCGAAAATTGTGGAAGTTTCCTTTGCTATTTGAGCAAATGCGTATGCAAAAAAATATGTTTGTGCTAGTCTCCCATTCACTGCTACTAAAGTTTACCCAACTAGGTCGATAAGAAATCTAAGGCTGTGCTATACTGAGAGATGGTTAACTTGGTGTTACTTGAGGGGAAGAAGCCGTGCTCCTGGAAGAGCTGCATAACAAGCGCACGCCGCTGGTCTAACATCCTACGCAGAGAGGAAGGCGGTACGCGGTCCAATTCCTCCAAAATATGCTCTGTCTCTCCAACTGATAAACACAGATAACGAGAAAACACACATAAATAAATCTCTTTATGCATGCCTTGGTGAGACTGAGTCTAAACATAAAACTGAGCCCACCAGCCCTGTCGAAGGTAAAGATTTCCCCTTCACACTTGGCAGCACTCTTGGGAGTGTTGGGCTCTGAGCTGCAGTTGGACAAACGCCGACTCTTCCTCCGCGGTGAGCTGGGGTCATCAGCGGAGTCCAGATCTAAAGAAGAAAAGGAAAGGTTATGAAAGGAGGGATCAAAAAACTTGACATCATATATCAATATGCATAAATGTACAAGTGATTGTCGGAGAAAAACATGGTACTTGACAAGTGCAGTTGCAGTAATTCTCATTTCTAATCTTCTCTCACCTGTTGAGTTCCTCCTCTTCTTGCGGTAGCTGCCCAGTATGGCTCTAGGAGAACTTGCTAGACTCTGTAAATTGGGAGAGGGCAGCACATCTTCAGGCTTGAACTCCGGCAGCTCTTTAAGACGCTCTTCAAAAGCAAACAGCGTCCTGCGAAAGAGCAAATATAGTTGTTACAAAATGAACTGCCGACTACGTATGTTTACATGTTATGACTTGAAAAAATGTCCCTGATTGTTTTGTGTTCACTTCTTTTATTTTCACGTATTAAACTAAGACGACGCTCGTCTAAGTTTTAATTAGAGTTTCAAACATTCCTCATCTCTGCCTAAATGCCGGCTAAACGCAGCTCAGTTGTGCAGCACAAGAGAGATCAAAATGACGGAGACGTGCAAAGCAAAACGCACAAAAGTAGTGTCTATAATTCCGTACACAAATTGTGTATAATTATTACTAATATGGCTTCTTGTTTTCCAGATCATGCTGTGTTTTGTTCATGCATAAGCGTCATATTAGCCTGTTTGCAGCACACTTGCCATTCAGTATCACAATACTCTTTACGTATCCGCGTTAACATTCTGCCAAATTCACAAAAAAAATTCATAAAATAAAAATGGATTTGTCGCTCTGTAATGCGGCATGCGCAATCACTTTAACGATTTGACTATTTCATTTTTACAAAAATCTAAAAAATTCAGAAAGCTGTATTTATGTTTTAAATTAATCGAATAATATGTTTGACTTGTCCTTTTTCATTAAATGGTTGAAAATGTGAAATGCCATTTTATAAGATGTTTGTGAAAACAGTAAATCTTAAAGTAATGTTACTGTAGACACTGTCTGAGCCCAAATTAAATGTACCTTGTAAATAGTGAAATTAAATTCTTACATTGATATTTATGTATTGAAAATGTTTTTGGTTGACATTTAGACATCGGCTTGTCTATATGTTCAAAATGTATTTTTTATTATATTTTATAATGCTGATAAATACAACAAAGGATTATGTATAAACTCATGATTGAAAATGTCAAAATGAAAATAAAATAACATTTATTCTGTGGCACCTAAAAAAAAATAATGAAAGTTTTTGTCTTATAGAAGCCAATGGCTCCTTGCTGGATTTTTTGTCTGGAGCCCTGTTAAACAGTACTTTGTGAAAGATATGAGCAGAAATGAAGGGATGTGACTAACCAGACAAAGACTCACAAGTACAAACTACAGTCAGTTATCACTTCCAGGTCAAACACTGTCAAGGCTGGACGAAAGTTTGAAGAAAATCTTAAAGTGAATTAGTCAACTATAGCTAGACAGTGGAGTAATATAACATCTGGTTTGATGTCACTGCCACCTTGAATACTAAGGTATAGGGTTGGGTCCATAGACGATGCTGAGCCGGCATCGCGATCCTCCACCTTCCTTTTTGTCAGTCGTGGGGCGGGGTTTGGTGTTTTAGTTACAACTAAATACTCCCAAACGCCGAATATGACCACGATGTCATTGTCCATCGCAATGTTTCACATTAGACATCGTACGATGCCAAATTGGTCAACATTGCCCAACCCTACTAAGATATGTTCATTTTACTGTAATACAAGTATATTCAGTATATAACCTTGACCACACTGGCTATAAATATGATGCACCTGCATACATACACATATTATGTCACTGGCTTTTAACCATTGTTGTTATTTTTAACTAAAACTAGTTTTTATTAAGTAAATTACAGATAAAATAGAGAAATATAAATGAAAGCCAAAAAAGACGAATTATTAAAAACAAATTTAATAGAATGAAAACCGAAAATATAGAAATAAAAGCTAATTAAATATAACAATATTCTAAAATATTATAATAGTACATAAGTGGTACACTAAAAACTGCTTTGGGCTGATCACGGGCGATGCCACTCACTTGTCACCAGCATCAGCGGTGCTTTTCAGTGGAGGTGGGCGAAACTTGGTCTTTTTAACTGAAGGGGGGTCAGTCTGCGAAGGGGGAGGTGGGGGGTCCAAAACAGAAGCTTCCCTACGTCCTGCCTGAAATAAAACAAAAAGTGACGGATGCGGTGATCTTGCACAGTTCAGTTTCATATGAGAACAGTTTGAATTCAGTAAAGTAGGATTGTACAGCTAAGAAAAGCATCTCACCTCTCGACACTCATCTTTACTGTTGTTCTCAGCTTGACTTTCGGTCTCTTCTTCCCTTGCTTTTGCTCTCTCAGCTCTCTCCATTTGAGACAGGCCCCCTCCTACGTCTCTTTCAGACTCTTGCTCTATTTTGCCCCCTTTCTTTCCATCTTCTTTCCTTTCGCAGTGCTGACCTATTGTACAATTTGAACATGATTTTGATCATTAGGGAGAGCAAGAACAACAGTAATGCAAATGCTTAATCAATATTTAATGATGACTACTGTTAAAGATCTTCAAATAGCCATAATATCCATTTTGTAGTATCTTTTTCTAACATCATTAATGTCTTAACTGTTTGATCTATTTAATGCATGCTATTTATATATTATTACTATTATTATTTTTTTATTATTATTTATTACATTTATATACTTTCTATGTTACATGCACTTCATCTCACTTCATAATCATATGCAACTAACCCTAAACCAAACCCTATTCCTAATTCCTCACCTTGAAATGAATCCATGTATAATTTCACTGTAACAGGGACACACGTAAAAATTAAAGCCACATTTATAACTGAAATGAATAGAGGTTACATTTACCCTTATGTGTGTGTTGCACTGATTCCTCCGAACCACTAGGTGGCATCTGATGTCCATCCTTTGACACCACCAGGTCTTTCTGTTTCTCCATCTCCTTCCTAGATTCTGGTCCTCTCTCTTTTTCCAATGGCATGTTTACCTGAGACAGCAGCTGCGCATCTGTCTGTGTGTGTGGTTGCGCAGCCACGGCTGAGGGCGTCTTCGCCTGAGGCATCGAGGATGATGCTGGGACTGATGTGGAACATGCTGGGCTCTGTGGCACGGCTGTCACTGACACAACTCCTCCGGCTAAACTGACGCTTGGGTAAATGGCGGTCACAAGTTGACGGGTGGCCGTCGAGGTTTGTGCAGGTTGTGACAATGCACCCGGGGGCGGGCATGGAGCCAGGAGGGGTGGCTGACCTGTGGTAAAAAATCGATGAGGTTTGTCATGCAGTGTTAAATAGGTGTTGGGTGTTTAAAGAACTGTCCATTATAACACTCACTTGCAACAATTGGCTGAACCAAGGCCTGACCAGCTGGGGCAATTGCAGTGAAGCCAAGGGTCGCCATTGGAGATTGCAAAAAAGATGGCCCTGCAGGTGACGGGGTCTGGTGGGTGGAAGAGACTGCAGGTGTTGAACCCAATGGCAAAGGAGCAGCAACCCCAGGAGTTGACTGGACATATGTGATCCTGAGCAACAATAGCACAGCAGACATTAGATTTGAGATCCAGTGACTTTTCCAAGAAATGTGTCTGGATCTCTCTTAACACTCCTTTCAGAGAACTCCTAGTTACTCAGATCAGAGGATCAACAATTGATAAAATGGTATAGAAGTGGTTTAGACAGTTTGTGTTTTTTGAATTAAAAAAAATTTTTAGAATATAAGATTTTTCTCTTGTAAAAACAAGACAAAGTTCGTACAATTTTAAATCAGATGTTGTTCGAGGACCAACAAGGATGTTGATCCAGGAATGTGTCCTACTTGGCACAGTCACTGGAAGGTTAGACTGTGTTATGTTTCAGTGCTCAGATGTCTGGCAGCAGTTTTAAAGAGACAGTGGGCAGTAAAGTACCTTGTAGGTGGTGGCGTCAAGAGCACCGTCTGAGGAGGGGTGGGCCCAGGGGCCATGACAGTCGCCGTTGACATAGAGACAGGAAACGAGCTGCCAGTATGCACTGATCCTCCAGGATGCACATTTGTTTGGACCACAGGCATTGGTGCAATCTGAATGATCTGAAAAGCGAAGAAGCGCATGAACCCGACACATCTGTTGCAAATACAATGAATACTTTTTGTTCCTGTACCGGAATAGTAATTCAAGCCGATCTACCTTACTTCCTGGTTGAGTCCCATTTTGAACAGGAAGGGGTGGACCCACCAGGGAAATTGGCTGCGGAGGTGTAGATCCTGTTCCGACTGTTGCCATGGGAACTAACATCTTGCTCTGCAAGACTGGGGACTGCGCTTGAACTGTGCAAAGAGATGAAAAGGACTGATATAGTGGAGACCGAGAATAGACTTGTTAAACTCATTTCCCTAACACTGTGTGCATAATCCTGATCCTTGTAAGCTCGGGAAACCTCATTAAATCTGTTAAAAAGCGTCAACAAAGCTTGCGTTCCTTTGGATGAGGACACATCAAATAATTTATTGGGTTCCCACATGTTTTGAAATGCATTTCACTGACTTGCTCATGAATGAGTCATTTGTGAAGTTGTTCGACTGAGTCACTGAAAAGAACCAATTCACTCATATATCAGATATTGGGCTTTTTTTTTACACAAAATGCAACATCCAGTCCAGTCATTCACAATCACAGGCTCACAGTTTGTTTGTTTTTTACTTTAAATAATAATAACAGTTTTATTCAGCAGTTGTGCATTAAATTGATTAAAAGTGACAGTTAAAAATAAAAGTTACATAAGATTTTTTTTAAAAATGCTGTTCTCTTGAACTTTCTTGAACTTCACTAAAACAAATCCTGAAAAAAAACGTTTAAATAGAAAACTTTTTTTTTACATTGTATTAATATTTTTTAATATTATTTTTTTTATGTATTTTTAACAAATAAATGTATACTTGGTAAGCATAAAAGACTTCTTTCGAAAACATTATAAAATCATATTAACCCCTGAACCCCTGAGAGAAAATTAAAGTGTAAATGTCTATTATTTACTATTAAAATGTCCATTAATTAAAAAATTTGATTAATTTCCGTAAAATTTAATCAACTTAAAAATCCCTAAGGGAACCCTTAATTTAACTTAACGTGCCTAGTTTCTTTAACACAACTGAACTTCCCCAAATCTCACCTCCACCTCCCGGGCTGACTCCTCCCATTGCCGGGACCGAAGCATATCTTATTCCTTGCCCCGCCCCTGAATGTACACCATTTCCCAGGCTCACATGGGTGGGTGCGGCACTGGGCAAGGTAAGTACGCTGGAGGGCTGCTGGGTCTGCTGGGAGGAGGGACTGTTGGGATTGGCAGTTGCAGGTAGAGTTGGAAGGATGTACTGCACTTGTGTTACGGGTTTCCCGCCACTAGGAGGCATAATGGAGGCAGCAGGGAGGAACTGGTGATGAAGCAGGGGAAGGGGTACTGCATTGTTACTAGGGGCTCCATTGCATGGAGTAGGTTGGGTTGGGGTGATGAGCTGAACGGTGGGTTGGTTTGGGAAGGCTCCTCCAAGAACTAGGCCAGTTACTAAACTTCCTTGCCCATTAGGTTTGGGAGAAGAGGAGGGAAAGTACCCACCTCCTCCTGCTGCGCCGGCACCGAGCAGTAGCTTGGGCTTCCCGTCTGGAGGTAGGGTCCCAAAAGCCACACCCCCATCAGCTGGCTTGCTGGCGATTGGGATAGGGGTGCTAGTAACGGGACGAACAACATTGGTCACTACGGTGGTGGCCATACTGACAGAGCCTTGCGAAGGATACGTCCCTGCATCGTGCAGCAAAGTGGCATTTATACCACTGAGGGAGGCCGAATTAACGTGGAACGGAACTTGCCCTCCTCCACCTCCTCCTTTCCCTTCTTTGGGCCCCCCAATATCCAGTTCTGCACCCGCCATCCCTCTCTTCTCCTTCTTCTCCAGATTCTTTTCACGCCCTTCTTCATTGTCTTTGTTGCCAGCTGTGCCAGTCAGAGAATACGCCAAAGAGGAATGGACTGGTTGGAAGGTGCGCTGAGAAGAAACAGATCATTTGAGGCATAAGATCACTATTAAACTCTGATAATCTCATTTCATTCACATTCATGCTGGATTTGATGTCTTTGTTAGTGTGCACATTGTGTGTGTTAGTTTCATAACACACACAATTCAAATATGCAGAATGCAGAATTAAATTTTAAGCTTTCGTTTTCTACAAAACGTTCACGTATTGCTTCATTGACATTGCATCAACAACCTTGCATTAAAGCTATAATGCATTTAAGTCATGCTTTTTTTACCGTTTTACATAGCTCAAAAGTCGTACGGACTACGTTTAATGTATTTATATATATATATATATATATATATATATACATGAAATTCTCACTAAATTCTCAGAAATGTCTTTTTCCATCATGCATTCAAAATAATCTCAGTCTAACTGCATTTAGGTTATTCTGATTAGGTTAAAAAATAACTAACAAACACAATAAAAAAACATATTTCTGAAATTGTAAAAAAAATGAGTTATCAGTGTTTGCAAATAAACTCTTTATATGTCAAGGCATAATTTCTCTATTAACAAAAAATGACTAAATCTAAACAAAATTTAAATGGAATATATATAAAAACTAAAAATAACTAATAACTAAAAACGAATTCAAAATACTGATAAAAGCTGTAAGACAGTTTCTATATTTAGTATGCTAAATATAACAGACTTAAATGACACAAGGCTGAGTAAATAATGACAGAATTTACATTTTGGGTGAACTATCCCTTTGAGGCAAACAATTTGTTTAGTGTTAACCATCTAAGAGACAGAATGCTTAGAGACATCTGCTGCCTTGTGGGTATATCCATTGGCGTGGAAAACCTCACGAGAAAATCCTGAAGAAATAACAGTTACTTGCCAGACAACCAAACACACAGATGCTGAAATAATCTGGTTTTATAAATAATAACTAAGATGAGAGCAAATATCATTTCTGTTGCTATGGTAATAGGGCTTATCTAATGTAAAAGAATATTTCTTAACAGAGAGAACTATGGTATTTTCATCAATTAAATATTTCAGCTGGATGTGGTTAGGAGACAAATAACATTGCCATTTTTAAAACATTAAGATTTTATAACTGCTTTTGTCGCTGTTTTTAACTAGATTTCCAAAGGAATTTGGAGTTTGCATGTAGTACAGAATGTATATTCGTACATAACTGAATGCATGACTAAACTTCAAAATAGTTGAATGTGGAACATATTGCTTGACGTGTCGTGCCAACTACCCGTGCGATGTATTAAGTGTTACCTTGCTGTCAGCTTCATCTGCATGCTCGTTTTCGTCATCGCTGTCTGTCACTCTCTCTTTACACTTCAGGTCAATGGAGCCGTCTGCAAACGAGTCTTCTGTGGGGGAATCACACGTTTAGCTGTGAGATCAGGGCTTGCAAATCTCACGCTCATGGGACTTGAGAGCGCAGAGCAGTGAGGAGATTTTTGCCTTTCCAAAATGAATTAATGATGTTTGGATGGCGGTGGTACATCAGAGAGCACAGCGGCTCGTGGGAGACACAGACTCAAGAATCGGTCAGGAATGACTAATAATGAGAAAATGAGAATGGAACGCAAAACACTTGTAAAATCAAAACCGAATCGCTGAAGGATAATCATTTTCTGATGGCGGGTACGTTCCACATTTAACAGCATTTTCTACGGATCTGGGGGTTTTGGGGTCTTGCGTGTTTCGAAATGCAGAAAACATAGACAGAATCGCAGAATCCAGTCATAGAGATGGAATTTATTGCATCTGTGAGCTTGACTAAATCTGGATCATTTAGTCAGAGGCTGTACATAATTCCTAATATAAAATAGTGTCTGTGAATATTATTTGATTACATTTTAAGATGCATTAAACTGTTAACTGTTCGATAATTACCACCGTACCA
>JAUMHI010000064.1:16875981-16892098 GCA_032359435.1 Enteromius unitaeniatus
ATATATTTTTTTATATGTTAATATATATATTTATTGCTATATGTTTTATAATTACATAATAATAAGTAGTAGTAACTGTCAACTCTGCATGACACATTGTGTCATGTGATGTCAACATGGCAACGCCCATAAGGTGCTTCATATAGGAAATGTATATAACTTTAATGATTTTTGTAACTCAAAATGTAAAGGATGCAACATCCAGCTTATGGATTAGATTGGCAGGGAACGAAGGAACTGATCAAATGCATGCCTTGAATGCTATGTGAGCCACTTTGAATGAAAAGTCTTCCAGGAAAATAAAATAAAAACTTTTTGAACTGTCCAAACTAAATAATATGCATTTAACTTTCTCGGTCTGCCCACTGCACTCGCTGACCCTTCAGGTAATTATAACGACTCAATCACTTAATGACTCGCCAAACGCACAATGATAAATGTTCCCATGCAACAGCAAGACTCCAAATACACACAAACGTCTTGAAACAAAGTAAATGGCCTGTTTCCCATCAACAATGGTGCTGCTGTCGTCGACTTGCGAAAGTTTTGCTGAGTAGTACACCGCCGTATCTGTGTCAAGCGCTTTTATTGGTCGTAGTGCCCTACTCTACGCTTACAACCACCTACGACACAGTCGAGTGGCGCAGGCCTCCTCCATAACACAAGGCCGCAGAGCAGTCTCCCGACTCCCTCAGGCTTCTGAATCGAGGGCGATGGTGCCCGTGTTATTAAATATGAGACCAAAAACAAACAATCCTCCCTAAGTAGCTGCGTCTGTAGGGTATAATTATGAAAACATCCGAATAAAATGTACTGAATGCAACTGAAAAGATATTAATACAATATAGTCAAGTTTAAGGAACAAAATTACCGCGTTGTCTTCGTGTAAAAAACTCTGGATCTACGCGGTGACAGTTCCTGGAAGATAGTGGAATACACAGAAGCAGTTTGTTGAAGCTCTAGCTGTTGTGTCACACAAATATTTCCAGCAAAAAAAGTTTTTAGGCTGACTGTGCACCTCCACCCCTCCCTTTCAATGTGTGTGTATGTTAAAATGCTTACTCCGCCATTTTATACAATCCACTAAGAAAAACTGAAAGAAATGACGGCGAAGCTTTGCCGATGGATCCGCGACGTAAAGGCAAAACACAGCATTAAATATATAGGCAGATCACTGCAGTGCTGCAGATGAACGGTTTCAACTCACCCCGTGAATATTTACAGTGGCGTCGAAATGGTGTCGATGCGAAAACCAAGCTTAAAAAAACACGGAATCCACGAGAAAGCTTTTGCAAAGAGTGTTTTTCTTCCGCAAATGAGAAAAAGTCCAGCCGCTGAGGTTCCAGGGTACTCTACAGTCGCAAAATGGTGAATGAAGCACTAAGCCTTGACAACCAGAGCCCTCGGCCAATCAGCGTTCACAAAAGGGTACAGTAGCCTATCAGCGCTGAGGTAGCGGTGGTGAGGGCGGAGTCATCTGTCAAAGTCCCGTTGATCGACAGGTCGCTCGGACCAATCGCGCTATGGGAAAACAAGAAACAGCTGGTCGATCCTGAAGCTGCATTAGCCAATGGGATTCGAAGGGAGGGGCAGCCGAAGGGAGTAGGTGGGCGAAATCGAGAATATTAACAATTTGCGATGCTTTTGCGGTCTATTTCAGCAAAGCGTTATTGCAAATGTGAGAAAAATGAGAGATGCGATAAAATGAGAAAATATGATTGACTAAAACAAAAAGTGCGAGGCGGTATAAGTAAAACAAAAGAATAAATAAACTTTCAGCAGGACATTGTAAGAACACAAAAAGCTGTTGTGTGGTTAGATGAAATTATACATCTTTTAATAAATTTAAAAAAAGGTTTGAATTGTTTATGATATAAAATATGTGTGTGTTTTAATGTAAATAGCGCAAACATGCGCGCACTCGCGAATGAAGCGTCCTTCCTGTTTATTATTTACGATAAAGTCAGCCCTGTTGGGAAATCCCACTAAAACAGGCAGCTGTGCGCTTTTCAAACAGGGATGACAGTGCGTTCAATAATAAACAGGAAGGAAGCTCACTTCTAGGCCTGAGTGCGCCTTATTCACTTGTAGAATTCAAAAAAGAAACCCGCAAAATCAAACCAGACACAACAACTTCAGCGATTCCTCTTTCATTTTACACATTCTATACCTTCACGGATCCAGCCAATCGCAGAGGCTCGTTCAGACTACTTGTGACGTCAGAGGCAGTCTTGAGCCCGCCTTCCGACGGCAGCGTCATCAAATCGACCCGTGATTGGTCAAGCTGCAGGGGTCTCCAGACCAATGACCAAGCCATGTGATGAGCTCATTATGCCTGTTGCCATCACTGCAACCAAACAGGAAGGCTTGGAAGTAAATTGGTCTAAATTGAGGAATTGAAATGGTCTGCCTTATAGTGTAGCAGATATAGGTTTCTGCAGTGCGAATTCAGTTTTAAAGTGATTTTATGATTGTGGGTGGCCATGTTTGAATAAATGTGTGGTTTCGACTAATGCAAATGGTTGTGTGTGGAGCTGGATACTATGGAGAGGATCTGTTTATGCATCACCTCTCAGCTGGACCGTCACGCACTCTGCATGCAATTATGCCATGCAATGGAAAATAGCATAACGCACGCACACACAAACACAAACACACACTTAAGCACTCAGTCATCCACACAGAGACGCTAATCTCTCAGCACACACCACACCCTGTTCTGTTGTTCCGGTAAAGAAGTCCCTGGCAGTCCTTGACGTTCAATACAGGTACGCGAGACACTTGTGTGTCTTGTGTAAGGTTAACATTTAACTACGAGAAGAAAATGTTATGTCAGTGCTCAAAGGCCAGTTTCGGCCTGACCTATAAAACAAAGCGAAAACGAAAGGGAAAGGCAGGCCGAAATGTAGCAGATTCAGTCATAATGAAAGTTTCAGGTTGACTGGTAGACTACACACTTTGCTGGGAATATTATGAAGTACAAAGAAAAGCCATGAAGCCTTCAGAATAAAAGGGCCAATTTGAGTCTTTGACTCAAACTGCGAGAAAACAAACAACCGCTCTCCTCGGACTTATACACAAACACTCACGGAGGTTTACAAGATGCACAGAATCTGACTGAGGATGTAAAAAGGCTTAAGATTGCATGATGAAAAACATAACGTTTTAAAATTAATGTAAAAATTTCACATATGAACACACTCTACAGTCAACTTTCTTAAGCAAGTATATATATATATATGTATATATAAATGTGTGTGTGTGTGTGTTCAATAGTAGGTTAATTAAATTACATTTTGAAAGTAGTTTAATTATTTCTCTCTCTATATATATATAGAGAGAGAGAGAGACAGAGTTTATTTGCAAAAACATGTTTGATTAATAATTAATGTTTGAATTATTGAAAATTGTTAAAAACAATTAAACAAAAACAATCCATGTGTGTATGTATATATGTGTGTGTATATATATATATATAGTATATTTTTTACATATATAATTAAACTACTTATTTAAAATTAATGTTTAATTAATTGTAAAATATTTATTTAGGCTACAGAATGATCTTCTATACACATGCTCCTCTCCTTTTTATTTTATTTTTCTTTTATTTCGATATATTTAATGAAAGTCAAATGCCTGTCAGTGTCAATCAATCAATTCCAGTGCCACAGATACACACTGTCTCTTTAAAACACACAAACAATTACAATCACAGACAAATTAGGCCTCCTTGTTATAACCAACCACTGGTTCATAGTGGCCGATTTTCCAGCGAAACTTAACCTTTGACCTACCCTTACCAGGTCAAGGAGCCCTCACAGCAAGAGTCCAGGCTTCACTGTGTGACTCCAACTCCTCCACCCCCTTCTCTTTTGTAAAACATTTAAGTTTTTCAGGCTGAAGAAAGCAAGCAGACTTATATGGTGTAAAGTTAATAAAACACTTATATGCAGGGAATATGCAACACGCACAAATGTTATGGTTCCTGCACTGAATACCGTGGCACATATTTCTGTTGTGTGGTAAAATATGTTATCATACACAGAATTTGGGCTATTGGAACACCCATTTTATAAAAAAGAATTGTTTAATACATGACAAATAGCTGCATTTTGGGGAATTGGTTAGTTTGAATTAGTTAATTTCTGTCACATACATAATCATACACACACTTGTTGACTGTAATCAAACATGCTTATATTTAAAGTTGGATTTAAACTGTAAACAGTTCGACGTAAACCCATGGCAAATTAGCTTTCTAGGTTGACCTACATATTGACATCAACACTGAACTGCTCTGAAAGATAAGGAGCTTCATCTTTACTCAGAGAAGACATGAACATCAGCTTGAAGCTGTTTCTGCGCCACTAGCGGTGTCAAACGGAATCGCAAAAACAGTGATTAATCATGACTACGAGTGTCTGACATAGACTTTGTACGTTAAACTAGAACAGGAAACATCTAAAACGACAATACGCCTTTAAGAGCCTCGAACCGCTTCTAAACTAAACTGGCTGTATTTTAGCAGCAGAGGGCGCTGTTTTACAAATAATTACAAGTGGATAAACTCCTCAGGTTTTAAGTTTTCTTCTGCACATGTTGTTAGCTATGCTCAGTCTGACTGAGGGAATTATTCGGGTGTGCAGTCGATTCTAGGTTTCTGACTGGTTTGCGGAGGAACGTTAGTACTAACGTTAGTCTTCCTGTGGCGTGCATTTACAGTTCATTAGGAAAGCAAATCCTGATTTTGCATCTCGCTTCACCTCAAGCAGGATCTGGAATAACAGCCAGTGTTGTTTTGTGTGTGAAACTGAAAGCATACAGAAGCATAACTGAAGAACACAGGTAAACATGAGAAGACCTTGAGCGCATATACAGGCCTGGGTTCCTGTTTACCAACTTTTAGAAACACTGTCCTGACCAGACCACAAATACCATAGTATTACTGTGGTATGCTAATGTAGAACTATGCCAAATAATACATAGGTGTATCAGTTTAGTGAAAATGTGCTGTTCTGATTACTGGTGATTGAGTCATTTTTTTTTTATTAAATTAGATAATATCAGTATATTATTAGTTATATGTTTAGGGTTTAATGGACAGTATCATGAAAATATTGAAATACAAGTATCTTAGTTGTTTTTGCTTACAAGTACAATCAACAGAGAATAACTCGGAGACATGTAAATGAAGGACAAGAAACCCAAGATCCGTTTTTTACCTGTTTTAATGAACCCTGATTACAGTTTTAATTACAAGAGCAAAAGAAACCACATGAGAAACTAAAGTATACATGGTTCCCTGTAACGTCAAGTTTTGTCTCTCTTTACAAAGTATTACATAACCAGAGACAGATGGAAAGCTTTAAGAAAGAAGCAAAAGGAGAAAGACCTTAGAAATAATTATTTTTCTTACATCATCCCCTCAAAATGGAAAATATATATTTATATATGTACACAACCAAAAAAAAAAAAAGAACGAAAATGTGATCGCATAATATCACCCTCCCTCTTCACTTGGTTTTCTTAATTACCACTAAAAACCAGCAATAATACAAAGCCAGAGCACTTTTATATCATGGTATCAAAGAGGGTAGAGGAATACGCTTTATTAAAATGTTCATCTTGACAGGTTAAAATCCAGGTAAGGCGTACAAACAAAATACCAGCAATAATTTCAACATTAAAAATGATAAATGGTAATATAAACAATAAAAGGTATAATAAAACAGCACTGTTTATATTGAATAGAGAGCGAGAAGAAAAAGTATTTTCTAACAAATAAGGCAGCTGTCAGTTAAAATACAGATACTGAACCGGTGTAAGGCCGCCAAACAAACTCCGAAAAAAGTAAATAGAGGAAAAAAATGAGTGTTAAGTGTGTCAGGTCCTATACTTCCTCCTTAGATGAGGGCTAAGAGGCTGAATATCCGCTTTCTAGTTGTCAGTTAGGTGAAAGTGAGGTCCCTTTCTCGAGGACGTCATTGACTACAAAGTCCCTGCATTTTGCTACAAATGGACTCTAAGCCAAATAGGATGGGTTAGACATGTTCAATCTTGATCATCGTAGATAAAGGACAGCCTCCTACAACTAAAACACTGCAGAGAGACCGAGATGGAGAGCGCAAATGCGACGGGTCGAGTTCAAACTATACGGAGACCTTATAAGGCCAAGGACAGCTGTGCCATTCAGGGTTCTCAAAGATTGGTCAGTTGTGTTTAACTTAGTCTATAACAACACTTTTCTTTCACAGTAAAGCACTGTAGGGCCCTGAAACTAAACATCCCGCTTTACCATATAGATTTACCTTCTGAAATATAATTTGTATCAAAACCAGCGTTTGTTCTTTTATCAAATATATACGACTATCGTGCAATAAAGTGAGAATATATGGACTCTAAATGCAAATCTTATTTAGGATAGGTTCTTCTAAGGTACAAAACTAAATAAGGCATTAAAAGCAGTGTTTGAGGTCGTGTTTCTAAGGCCTCTCCTGTATTTCAGTTTGTATGTGTCGATAAAGCAACCCACTGAAAAGCACTGGGCGGTCAGTCTTCCATAAAAAGGCACAAATGTTTGTTCAATTGAAGGCTTTATATTCAAAGATTACCTGTTGGATAGAGGAAAGGGGTGTGGGGTGGTATGCCTGAGATTTACCATCAACAAACCAAGAAGATTTGCGTTCTTTACAAAACGGCAGGGGGTACAGGATTGTTTAAGTGGTTTTAGGGAGGATTACAAGGCTAAAACCATAAAGCGCCCTCTAATACGTTGCCCCAATGTTCCTATTATGTTCTCTCAAGGTTAAAACTGCATTATAAAAAATAAATAAGTTGGTGAAGGAATAATCATATGTGATCTATAATTTGTCATCCAGCTGGTGGTCATGAAGACGGACTTACATATATAAAACAAATCCCCCAATGTATATACATGTGTTAAGATACGTTAAGAGGTTGTTGAGTGGTCCCGTCAGACGGCTGAGCTTGCTGAACAGCTAGGAAAGTTGATGTCCGGAGCCGGCAGTGAAGGCTGATAGCATGCCAGCTATAATGGCTCTGAAGGCAGTGACATGAAGGGCCTGGTTTGAGAGCGAAAGGCAAGCTGGTTCTGCAGAAAGTCTGGGACTGAATCTTGGTGAAAAAAAAAGAGAAAATAAAGAGCGTCTGTAATCGCTGTAGAAGTCTGAGAACTATGGGTCTGAGGTGGTGCCAGCATCCTTCCTGCATTTTTCATTTCATCCAAGAGTGTCTGTTTAAATAAGACGATGTCCACATGACCATATGACTAAATTTTATGAGCATGAAAGACAAGACCAAAAAGATAGGGGGGAAAAAAGGGAAAAGATCAGCATCTTTACCCATATTTTACAGGGGTGCATCAACGTCCAGTTTAGGCACTTCTGTAATCTCTTGATTTCCCCCCCCAAAAAATAAAACAAAAAAAAGGTATTGGGATTGATCCCTACATCCTAACGGAGAGCTTCTTGGGGAGAAAAAAAAGTGTCCAAGTGTCCAAGAATACTAGTGGGATGATGTTAGTCTAACACAGCAAACAAGAAGGAATGGGTTTGGGAAGCAAGGGGCTCTGGCTAAACTTGGGAAAGGGGCCTTGTTACTTCAACTGCATTAAAAAAGTCAGTATCAATAATGTTTAGTGTTGCAGCATTTTGAAGTGAGTGAACCTGCATGTGCAGAAGACGGTTTGGGCATCCGAACATGCTGAATGGATGGTCTTCACATAATTTCTGAGAGCAACAATTGCCTTCAGCCTTTAAGGAGGACTGCTCTGTGTTGGTAAGTCTATGTGTTTGACCATGTCTTCTTCAGCAAATGTTGTTTTCTAAAGACAGCTGTGCTGTGGCCCGCTGCAGCTCAGAGCTCACCCTCCTCTGGCCCGTCCCCAGGGGTGCGGCCAAAGTCTCCAGACTTTTCCGCTCTCCATTTTCCTCCCCCAGTTTAGGCTCCATCTCCTGGGTAAGTTCCTCCCTCTCTGCCCTGCTCTTCTTGTCCTCAGCCTCTTCGGTTCCCGCCTCCATTCGCTGGTCCTCACTCCAGCGGCGTTTAAAACGCAGCTTCAGAGGGATGCAGCGCGTACCTCCGGGGCTAATGGGAGCACCCTGGACCAGGTTTAGCTCTCGGGGTTCTGCTTTAAGTCCTAAAAGATTTACCCCAACCCCTGAGGTAGGGGCAGCTGGGGTCTTGAAGACATCTTCCTCGAGATCATCATCATCAGTCATGCGATCATGGTTAGGTGGAGGGGCGAGGCCACCATTGGGGTGGGGAGGAGAAAAGACATCACATTCATCGTCTTCATGCTCCTCCTCGCTAATGTCGGTGACCTCGACTTCTTCCTCTGACTCCATGTCTGAGATAGGCTCAACCTACAGAAAAAAGCAAAAAGAGCATTATGGAAAAACCATTTTCAATCTTCAAAAGGAGATACTGTGTGGATTTTCATAAAAGTGAACATACCTTGATCTTTGGTGGACCAGCTGGGATTGAGTTGTTGGTCATCATTCCAGATGAAGCAGAGTTTGAGGCTGAACCAAGCTCCCCACTGTAAGAGAAGGAAGCAGCAGCGCTTCCAGAATTTGGAGCATGTCCTGCTCCAGCCGGGTTTGGCCCTTCTCTTTGTTTGCGACCCAGTGGTGGTGGCTGTAACTTAAACTTGAACGGAGATAGATGAGGCTCCTCAGCCTGATGGTGCAGTGGGTGACTTGACAGGTGTGGACCTACACCTGCTGGCGCTCCCAGTCCCTTGTCTGGGCGCTGGGGCTGGGGGATGACGATGTTGGGATAGTGCAAGAACGCACGGGGACTCAGATGATAGTTGTAGACACTCTGAGTGTGAGCTTGCAGGTAACGCTTCATGTCTTCTGGATTGAACGAGAAGTGGGAGCCCAGCATGGGTGACAGGGATGGAGAAGGTGTGTAGCCCATGTGAGATGTAGGGGTCATGGAGAGAGCTGGAGAAAGAGCAGGAGCCAGCAAGCCTCCGGGGCCAGGGAGAGGGGACACTGGGAATGGAGACAAGGGTTCCGGGTGGACCCTGTGTGGGGGCACATGGGGCCCGCTCCTGGGGAGCCCAGTTGGGTTGGGCGGTGCACCGTACACACGGAACAAGGAGTCATGGGACAAGCGTGGATGGAGCAGGTTCCTGAAGGCACGGTCGGCCGGGCGGTCATCACCGGGAGCTATGCCAGTCTCCTCAAGCTCCGAGTTGGTGGAGGTGCCATCGCTGCAGTCGGAGACGGAGCCGCGAGCTATGCGTCGAGGCACAGCACTGAAGACACCAGGACTACGTAGTTCCTCACTAGGAGAAAGGACGTCTGATGGCGTGGATGGAGGAAAGCGGAAATGAGTGCTTACACCTGATGGGACAGGCGGTGCACTTTGGGGAACACCAGAACCTACGAGAAAGGCAGAGAAATTTATGAATCGTTTTACTTTGCACATCAAACTAAATATGTGGGTTTTAAAACTGAGTTTAAAAAGCAAGGGGTCTTCACCTGCAGAGCCCATATCAATGAACGGATAGTTGACCAGCACCAGTTTGTTGAAGTTGAACTTGTAGGTGAATCGTTTCCCTTTGGTCTTGTGCAAGATCCTTTTGTTGTAGTAGTATCTGCGGAGACAGAGTTGGCATGGTTACGCACTTGCCAAGCCATTATTAAGAGACACAGTTTGTTGAAGGCCGCCCATTTTTATGTATTTAACATTCTTATATTTGTTAATCTTTGAAAAGACAATGACCAGTTCAAAGATGAAAGTTATTTAATCAAAAACAGATTGACTGGTTTTCAAACACCAAATTATAGACCTCTAGCAACAAATGATTGACCAAACATGTAAAAGAAAAATGTTCTGAGACATAAAACTTGGGGAAAATACCCCCACCCAAACTGTTACTTTTAAATCAGCTTCTAAATACTTGTAACATTATATTAATAATACAATTTTAAATGATAACATTGATCTTAAAATATGTAAAGCAATTTAATATATTCAGATCTGTTAATAATTATTTGCAGCTAAACTTCTATGATCATATGCAGCACCTGTTAGGAAACAAATTGTCATACCAGTGAGAAAAACCAAACCATTTCCAGTTAAAGCCTGATGTAATTACTGTATCGTTAAGAAGTACTGAAAGTTATTATATATAACACACACACATTACATTCTTCCATACATGAAAGGATTCAGCCATCCAGATTTAGATATGTGCAGAGCAGATACGTGACTTCATGTCTATTTGAAGCTTCAGATGTTAAGATGATTTATGGGTTCAATGTGTTTAATTAAGATGTCACTGAGGGTGCAGAGAGTACATGTGTGAGAAGACATGATTGTGATATACAATGATGTGTGAATCAGGGCACTAAGAAGTTCACAGGCACATACTCAACCAACAGAGACAAGGGCACATACATAACACTTGCACATGCTAAACACTCTTTGAAGTGCATTTGAACTTGCTTCAAAAGAGTACAAGAACTCTTAAGCGTGTCTGAATTTGCACATGCGTGTTGTGAAGACATCAACATACATGCAGTACATATGCTGTTGAGTGATCCAAATGACCTTTTGTTTACTTTCACTAAGCCTAACACAGATGACATCCATTATGAAAAAACAGTGGTCTGGTTATATTATGGTCTACAAGCAGAATCAGGATATCAGGTAAATACAACCCGAATGTGCACATGTTGTTTTGCATTGTCTGTTGGGCCGCAGTGTGTTCAACAATGAGCTGCCTGTGTCTGTCTGAACTTTAGGGAACAAGCGCAACCTCTTCATTCCCAAAAGACTAGATTCTCGCTGAATGTGCACACTTCTGACACATTTTCCAAAAAAAAAAAAGAATCTACAGAATAGATTTACTGGTTGTAAACTGCATTAAACTACACTGAAGGAACTGTTAATGGTTGCTGATGAAAGCACAACGGAATTAACCAAACATGTTAATATCTGACCATCTCTTAAATTAACATTTATAGACCAATTCATTGTTTAACAAACAGGGACGACGTTTTTTGTGGGCGACTGCAACTGTAAAGTTTATGCAGTATGTCCCTTATGAATTGCACGTGTGAATATTTTGTTGACCTATTATTTAAATCAAATTTATGCATTAAAAGTAATCATAGCATTTTTGACGACAGTATTCTATAAAAATAATTTGCATTCTGATTCTAACATCCAAATGCGCAAAAACCTTTTTTTTCTTTATTCAATTAATTTAGCCATTTCCCTTAAATTGTTACCAGTGTTCTTCTGCCACCACTTAGCCTGTGGAGATGCAAATGATGTAACTGATGTCTACTCTCAACTGATCTATTCAAAACTCTTTTAAAATGCAATCACATACTTTTACAGAGTCTGACAGTATTACTATGTTTTGTTTTGGTAATCATTCAGAACTAAGTTATAACCTAAGGCTGCTAGTGTACCCTGGTTGGTTGCTAGGTTGTTGCTTTCTGGTCAAGAATTTGCAAAACAATGCATATAAAACACCAAAATGTAGTACTTAAGGTGTGCCATTTGAACTAACCTTTAACTTGAGTAACATTTATGTTTGCCTGAATGAAAATACAAAGCAGGAAGGATTTGCCAAAATGTAGACAAGGCTAAATTTTGTCAGAGGATTTTGTGTGGGCCTCCATATGAGTGCAAGTACAGAGCCCCGAACTCCACAGTTATGCAAAAATAGAGAAAAAACAAAAGAGCGAGAAAATGTCAATATGAGGTCACTTTAAAATGTGTGAGCATGCTTTTTGGAGTTAACTTAGAAGACATGTGTTGTGTCCTCCTCATGTGTTGAACAGAGGCGAGTTCTCAGTGTTTCTCAGAAGTGTCACACTGTGGAACTTTCTGCTTTACGTCTGAACTGTTCACAGCTTTCTGATTCCTTTCCCCCCTCCCTTCCTCTTCCATTCATATGTCCATATATCTCTCTGAGAAATGAAAGAGTTCTTGGAAGTGGAGGACGCGCACCAGTCCTGTAAGTGATGGCTGATGAGCACTAAGTGGGCTCGATTATTCTGGGATGGTGAAGGCAGGTTCAGCAGGTTTGAGTGGGCATCCGCAGGTTGCCATGGCGACCGGTCCAAAGCGTTGAATAACACAAAGAGACAGACAAACAGGCAACTGGACAGACTGCGAATGACAGACGAGGATGGAAAAAGGCAAAGGCGGAAAAATGGTATACGGGGAGGAGTGCTAATACAGAAAGACAAGCAAAGAACAAGAGCCAATAAAATCTAAGAAACAAAGCACTATAGACTGAGCAAAGATAAAACTGGCAACACTATAAGCCTCTTTTACCTTGAGCTGGAAGCAACAAAATTCTCTCATTATGTTGACTTTGTACAAAACTCATATGCTTTATATCAAACTCAAGTGAGCCGTTTTGTAATTCCAAACTACTTTAAGACAAAATAGACTAAAGGAAGCGAGATGAATTGGGAAGCAACTCAGCTAATGTTTACCAAAACAAACCACAAAAGAGATTTAACATCAACATCAATAATCTGGGGGTATTGAGTATTGTGTGAGTATTTAAACGTATCAATTTTGTCTGGGTAGGCAGCTCAATTGGTTGTTGACCGGAGCTATTGCCAAGTTCATTCAGTTACTCTAATGCAGATTTTCATCAGCACAGATAAAGTGGGTGAAAATGACATAATACAAATGAATAAGTAGATATAGTCTTCACCTGAGCGCTCGGCTGAGCTTGTCATAATTCATCTGGGGCTTGCACTTGCGGGCGCCCCACAGTCGTGCCACCTCGTCCGGGTCTTTGATGACGAATTCGCCATAATCCCCCTGCCAGGCGATGACATCATGGTACTCCTCCTTCCGCAGCAGCTCCAGGATGAAGTGCCAGAGCTGGATCTGTCTGGAACCAGGACTCGACTCCGGCTTGTAGGCCCAGTCTGGGAAGGCAAACCCTAGAGGTCAGACACAAAACACACTTGAGAGCCTTGCCACTTTGACGCAATCTAGCCAGTTAGGGCATGTTTCTTATCTCGATTACCTCTGCTTTCTATTAAATGACATAAAGCCAAGGGAACGATGCGATTCCTGGGCCGAAGGCCTTTATGCAGACTTACTCTCTGGATTTTAGTCAGGTTAAAAGATTGATAGATAAATAGAAATAGCAAAGGATCACCTCCAAGTTGTAAGAAATGCCTCAGCCTCTAGTTAACGAGCGCTTCGGTCCAGAAACCTTGAGGCAGCAGTCAAAATAACACTCATATACACACACAGATGGTACGCAGTCTCTACTTTTAGACTCAATACTTTCAGAAAAAGAAGCAGGAGGCCACAGGAGGCGAGACAAAAACACAGCCGTGACTTTAATGGTCTTTTGTCTCATTACAGGAACTGTTTGTGCTTTGGAGACATGAACACGGACAGACGGTTACACAACATGCTAAGTGACAGACCTATTACGAATCCATGAACAGCGCTGAGTCAATGTGACACCGTGAGACGGCGGAAGAGTTCTTTGAAAAACACCTGAGAACGTTAGCCTTCGGCACACTTGGACGAGCGCAAAAAAAAGCAAAGTCTGCAGACTCAACCCGAGCGAGGTGAACTATTTCTGCTGGCTCTAAATTAGACACAATGTCCTATTAGGAAAGAAAACACAAAATCAGAGCAAATAACAATGAACACCGATTCTATCTCTAGGGCGCTCTATGTCAGGTGGGAACGACCGAAAATAACAGCATAATTCCCACACTCGCACACAAAAGAGTGCGAGAGGGTCTTGGCGCAGGACGTGTTGTTGTGCTCACTGGAATGCCCCTTTCAGACGGTTTAGAGCTTGGCTGCAAATAAAGCCCATCGCCGTGTTAGGCAGCGAACGCGGAACAGCTCAGCATTACCGCCACCGCCAACTGCACACATGTGCTGCGGGGACCCACGCTGCGCAGGGGGGCGGTAGGATGACTTGGACACCGTGGGCTGGTACTAACTGTCCGTGACAACTGCTGAACAGTCGGCAATGCAGCTTGACTCATGATTGAGATGTTTGGTTGAGAGATCTGGCAGATCGGAGATGCAAAACTCACCGAAAAGCAGCAGCAGACGGGTTCCATTTCTTGAGGTAAACAACAACAACAAGTCAGTGAATATCCTGAATTTAAGTTTCACAAGCATTAAAGGGTTAGTTCACCCAAAAATGAAAATTAGGCTGTTTTACTTCGATCAAGGTGTGTGTGACTTTCTTCTTTCAGACGAATCCAATCTGAGTTACATTAAAAACTATTCAGACCCTCACATGGCTCCGGGGGGTGAATAAAGGCCTCCTGTAGCGAATCCATGCATTTTGGTACAAAACATCCATGGTAATATCCGAGATAAATATCATGGATTCACTGCAGAAAAAACACCCACCCACTGCAATTCTAGAGCTTAGAAATTCAAGAAAAATTTTTAATATAACACTGGATTTATCTGAAAGAAGAAAGTCACATACGCCTAGGATGCTTTGAAGGTGAAGCCTCATTCTTTTTTGGGTGAGCTGTCCCTTAAGGAGGCAAATTTGGTTCATGTACAAGTCATGATCATTTGCAACTCAGCGAGTCAGACGTTGATGCAGTTTAGCAAGTTCATTCAGTGCAAGTAAATCAGACAAGCTCATTTACTCACGGATCAGACGATGCTTCTGATTGCAGCAAATAACAGACATTCAATCATGAACGGATTATACATGTTGATTAAAAAGATCCAGCTCATAAGAGTCATTTGCTATTGAATCAACTCACCAGAAAGATGGACTTTCGCCATTATACAGCACTCAAATCAAACTGCAAACCCGTATTTGCAACCGGAGTAGCACTTCATTCTGTTTGCTGTGTGGCACAACCGCAACAGAAGTGATACTAAAATAAAAAATGCACCCCACCAATTGGGCCTGTAATTTTGGCACTTTCTTCAAAGAGATTTATAGGAACGCGACTTCAAAAAGTCTCCTCATCATTCATCACCATTCAAGGCAGTTTTACAGAGGCATGTCACATTAAACGGCTCATATATGATTAGCTGTGTGTTTGTGGGACCAGACCTCCACCGAGCGAGTGGGCACACAGAAACACAAAGCATCCCACAGCGTGTACGCGTCAGTGCTGACTCACGGACTGTGCGTGAGTGTATTTGTCATTCAGCTTTCAGAAGAAGTGCGCCTTTTCCCTCCACTCTCATACCTTTTCTCTCTCTCGTGCGTTGGGTCCCTGGCTCCCACACCATCTCCTAGCAACAAGACACTTTAGTGCTATAAATACGCGTATAGCAGAGAGAAAAACTGAATGCAATTAATCAATTAATGAAATCAAAACGCACAAGCTAAAATATCCAAAGCATATCTGATTCTAAAGTGAACATTTTCTCCAAATATGAAAATTGTTTAAAACCGGCATGGTTCTTTTGTTCTTTGAAACACAAAATACAGTATTTTAATAAATATCTCAGTGTTTTTCGTATATTCAAGAGTCAGTGGTTTCTAAAGTTGTTTTGTAGCCCGTGGCGTGGACTGTGGCATGATTGTATGGACAAAAACATTCCTCAAAGACAGTTATAGAGGTTTGAAAAGACAAGAATTAATTTGACATAATTCATTATTAGAATTGTATATTTTTATAAACGTAATATTTTATGTAAAGTAAAAAAAAATTATTTCGATTTATTCTATTTACATCATTATATATTAGAATTTTATAAGTAATAATTTATATCAAGTAAAATGACTTATTTCTATTTATTCTATTTATATATTAGAACTTTTTATTTTTATAATTAATATTTTATATAAAGTAAAGTTTATTTTATTTCTATTTATATAATTATATATTAGAATTTTATCATATATTGTGTAACGTAAAATCAAATATATTTCTATTTATTCTATTTACATAATTATATATTAGAATTTTATAAGTAATAATTTATATAAAGTAACATGACTTATTTCTATTTATATATTAGAATTTTTGTTTATATTTTATATAAAGTAAAGTTTATTTTATTTCTATTTACATAATTATATATTAGAATTTTATCATATTTTATGTAAAGTAAAATAAAATACATTTCTATTTATTCT
>JAUMHI010000064.1:16892198-16928713 GCA_032359435.1 Enteromius unitaeniatus
AAGTAATAATTTATATAAAGTAACATGACTTATTTCTATTTATATATTAGAATTTTTGTTTATATTTTATATAAAGTTTATTTTATTTCTATTTATTCTATTTACATAATTATATATTAGAATTTTATCATATTTTAAGTAAAATATATTTCTATTTATATAATTATATATTAGATTTTTATATTTTTATAAGTAATATTTTATATAAAGTCAAATGACTTCTATTTCTATTTATTTAGCACTGATAGGTGGTTTTTACTTAATCTTATAAAATAAAATAAAATAAAATAAACTTTAAAAAGGAATTTAAGCCTTACGATTTGGCTGTAGTGGGATGAGTTAAAGGAATAGTTCAGGAAACATTTGTAACCAAGCAGTTATCGGTCACCATTGACTTCCATAGTAGGAAAAAAAATATGGAAGTCAATAGTAACCAAAAACATCCTGGCTACAAACTTTCTTCAAATTATCTTTGTCTGTCTTCAGTAAAAATAAAAAACTAACAGGTTTGGAACAACCTGAGAGTGAGTAAATGATGACAGAATTTGAATTTTTGGGCGAATTATTCCTTTAATACATACGCTCGGAAACAATAACAGTGATGTTTGCTCAAAAGAAAAAAAATGGCAATACGGTGATGATCAACAGGTAGACGTCCCTTAATACAAAGAGACCCCAAATGAGGGTTAAACGTCAGACTCTGGGCCGAGGAATAATTTTACAAGAAACCGCTTTGAGGTACTTTCAAACAAACCAGTGTACCATAAAACACATTTTTTCACGCAAGACCACAAGCCCACAAGACAACTTAGAGCGTGCACACAAACAGGCTCAATCAAAGCGCAATAACAGCTAAAACAGGCACGTCCCCTGGTGTCTGTGAGTTCTGCTGGGACTGCTGTTTCTCTAACGGTTACTGTCACTAATGGGTATGGAGTCAGGAGACCGCCAGACGAAGCCCTCGCTTGACAGGGCCCTGTACACACACTTACAAAAACAATATGACATAAGCCTTACATGATAGCACCTGTACAAACTGTACCGGCACGAACAAACAAACCGGCTGACGAACATCTGACCGAACATTACACGCAACTTAGAGGAAACTGAATGCTAATATCCGCCTCGGCATCGTTCTTTTGCCATTTCTGTGTGTAGAGTCTCTAAAAACAGCACTTATGGCCGTCGTCTCTGTTTGCGATTAGCGTTCAGCTGCAACAGCTCTTTTTTTATGGCGAGGCCGTGACGCAAGTACGAAAAAGAAAACAAAAACGCCGTCCTCTGCGTCTCTGGTCTGTATTTAAAGGCTCAGAAATGTTTAGGGCCCCCGCGCTCATTCGTTCTGTTGCTCTCCATCTCTCCCCCATTTCCCTCCCTTCCTCCTATTCTTTGTGGGCTCTATATTTAGGCAGAGGAAAAGGTCGTTCTCCATCTACTAATGATGGTGGCGACAGGAAAAAAAAAAAGGGTACGAGTGTGTGCCAGCGTGAATGTGTGCGGGATGAGTAATACAAAAGAACCACGAGCGGCTCGGCCTAAATGTTCCACTTACAATCGACAGTGTCCCTCTGCCTTGAATAATACTGGCGGTCGATTGATCCGGGGCACGTTGGCGTCAGTCCGCGTACGTTCAGCAGTTGATTGCACTGATCCGAGCTGCGTGGAATGAGTCAGTGTTGTTTTGTGTTAATGAGAACGCCCCCGTCGAAAAACACAACAAAACCCTGCAACTGCATGTTTGTGTGTTTCACGTTCTCTCGGGGCGATGCAGATCTCACCTTCTTATTTGCGTTAAGACTACTCTGATACCTGGAGGCTGTGTTTAGATACACATTATCAGTTGTATAACAATGACATAACGACTCAGCTGTCAATACGGCTGGGTGATATGAGAAATATTTACGACGTACGCAATGCTATTTTGTTATCGGTACCAAATTAATCATTACCAAGAAAGTTGTGATAATTAACACTTCCACCAGCAGTTTTGTGCCGGCTGCTGGACACAGATTACATGACAGTGACAAGACTGTGCTATTTATTGTAGCGTCTCTGGTTTAAACCTCAAGAATGAAAAAAGTTGCCAGAGTTGTGATTCATTTCTTTTGAACTGTCTGTTCAAACGAATCACTGATTCAGCAATTTGTTTGCATCAGCGCTCAATACAATTAATATAATCAATATAATTAACAAACAACCTATTCATGGAACAACAACAAGATTTTGACTGATTTAGTAATTTTAGGGATTTAACAAGGCTTATATATATATATATCTCAAATACACACTGCCATTATTAAGAACAATGGCACAAATAAATAATTTCAATATTAATCATTTCATATCATACATCTGTTTTTTTTAGCTCTATTAAATGGCCATTCATACCAAGAATAACTAGAACTATCTATTTTTTTATTTTTGTGTGATGGTTACGCAGGAAAAATGTTCAATCGCACCGAGCAGAATAAAGTGACCAGTGGCCAGACAGACAGACAGACAGACAGACAGGGAAAGGGGAGGATACGGAGAGAGCGAGTCAACCAGAAAAAGAGAACAAACACTCAGGTTGAGAGGAGAGGATCAAAGCGTCGCCCAGTCATCTGTAGATGTGCAGCTCTAGCCTGCAGCCCTCACATGATCGCCGCCATGCGCTCTTACATAACGCACCGTGTGTATATTTGTCTGCCCACAACACAGTCAAGCCTCCTCTTGCCAACCCTGATGGGAAAGGTTCAGGGTTGTTGCCCCTAACAGGCAGCAGACAGGCAAGCAAATGCCTCCGCTTCATCTCTATAAACCCCAAAGCAAACTACAACCTTTCGGATGCATTTGAGTCATCGGTGCCGTGCTAACTGGAGAAGGTGTGCTGATACTCTGCTGGTTAATCTCTAGTTACCTCCTGAAGGGTCAGGACAGCGGTGTGAGTTTCGAGACTGGAAAAAGGCAGAGAAACTGTCTGAAAGAGGATGAATGATACGCGCAGTCATCCAATGAAAATTGCTCAATACTGCATTGAAGAAGGCTTAAATATTTGCTATTAACCAGTCTACATGCCTACAAATTAATTTTATAGATTTTGCGTCTATGCTAATAAAGGTTTACAGTTGCAAAGTGCAAAGGTGCATCAACATTAAACTTCAGTTCACTCTTTACATGTTTTTTTATTAACAAAATTGACCAAAATATGATGTCAATATCACTTTAATGTGCAAGGTCAAGTAAATAATTGTAGTTGCAAGGTAAACACGGCGACAGAGCTTTATTTAGGATGTGCTTGTCGACACGCAGCACAACTAGCTCATTTGACTGAACAATCATACTTGCCGCGAGTGTGGCATTATGTTTTTAACTGTTAATAAAGTCAAGGTTGATTGATCACAGCAGGCTATTTCCGTCAGGGCCATCGCTGAAGTTTACAGACGCATGGCGATGTGCAAAACGGAATGGAAAAGCACTGACAGAACTGGCATCAGCAACAGGTTTACACAGACTGCAGCATCTCTAGAATAAAGGAAAGCTAATTCAGAGCTGACAGAGTGAAACGTGACGGACATAAACAAGATTTGCATTGAACGCACACAGATAAATGCATGACATCAAAAGAGTATAAAGAGGAAAAAAGCCTTAAAACTAACAAAATCAAATTGATTTGTTCAGAAATTGTTGTATTGCAAAAAATTATTTCATTTAATAAAATACATACATCATTTAATGATTAATAAGAATTAAAAATAAACATTTAGGTGCTTAAACATTATAATTTATAGTAATGTGTATTATCATTATTATTTTTAAGTGATATTGAATTATTTGTTTTTAACGATTTTAACTTGAGTATTTAAAAAAAAAAACACAAAACTAGCGGAAAGGAGCATACACAATAAAAATAAATAATAAACAAATAGGCCTAATAGTAAAAATAATCACGATAATAATAATAGGGGGGGGGGGATATAGTGCATACCTAAATATTATTTTAACATTAAACAAAATGTTTAAACCATGTGATATGCTAAATGATTAAATAAATAAATGAATTTAATATACACAAGCGTAGACTCCACTATCCCAACAGTATGAAAATAATGCAACAGGCAACCTGTGCCAACACTATGTTATAGTCAAAATAAAGATAATCTTTCTCCTTGATCTAAAGTGTGAGATATTGCACACTTGGACAGGTGTTTTGGGAACACTTTAACCCAAATACGAGAGAAGCGAGGGCAAAAGGGATCAAGTGTTTGATTATGTTTGCACGCGCGTTATCCTCGGCGCTATGCGAGACTCTAGGTCATTTTGCCACCCATGTCACAGCGTGAGGGTATTTCCCACCCAAGCAGAGACTGAAGAGCGCCCTGTGTCCTGAACGCCGTCGGCAAGGAGGAGCCATTAGCTATGTCTAATACTTTCACAGCTGTGGCTCCGTAAGCTAAACATCAAGTAGCTGTTATTTTCATGTCTACAATCTTCATGTCAACACCAGCGAGACCAAAAACTCCAGTTACCGGCACACGGCGGTGGAGACAGCGCTCCAGATGTCCGGGACGCCGCAGCGCGACGGCCAACTCTGCCCAGACAGAAACCAGACACGTCACAGGGGAGTTCCTCGTAGGGATATGATTAAATCAACCATAAATGGTCAGGCAGGGCGAGTTTCTGGGCCAATTTTCCTGCTATGTGAGGACTGCCGAGCATGAGGAGCAGCCTGCGACGGCTGTCTGCCAAACAATCCTTACCAACAGGCCTGTGCAGGTCTCCTGAACCGCGTGTGCACTCGCTAACCGGGCCTGCAAGCATCACCAGAAACCTCTCTGAAACATTAGCTTGAACCTCATATGACACACCAAAACCTGGCTGTTGGGGTTTAATATGCAAGACGCACATAATACCCGGAGACTATACATGTTTATGCTTGCGTTCTGTTACGATATCTGTTTTGTTCGTTTTTTTAAAGATGGCATGATGGCAACACCAGCAGTATTATTTCTACCTTAGAAAGGGATTTAGCTGCACAAAAGTTCAGTGCCTGTCAAGAAGTAATTGTGGATTTACTATAGAAAGTGAATAAAGTGTAAAAGAAAGCACGGCTTATGGTTTGTTGTTTGACATGGTGCACGTGTAAACATGTTATGCTCAATGCTGTGCATTTGAAATTAAATTCAAATCTAAATTGCAATATGATGCAGCTGAAAAACCAAAATGGAATTGAAATATAAAAATGGAAAAACTGAACCTAAACTAAAATGCATTTGCATGCCTCAAAAACTAATTAAGAAATGTTTCATTTAAACTCAGTAGAGGTAATTAAAATTAAAAACGATACTGATCAAGTTATCCTAATGCAGTAATCATAAATCATTAATATAGTTATTACATTACAGTTAAGACAACATAATCAGTTTATTTTCCAGGGCAGTAAAGATTAAGTATGTGTGGTACATTGGTCAATTAATCAATGCCAGCCACCATCCTTTAAATCATACTACAAATCGGCTTCTAATTATAAGCCTACACTTGATGCAATCTCTTAAGAATTCAAAATGGGTATTGGCCACTTAATAGGAAACGTAGATTATACCCGCATTATTCTTGAACTGCTTCAACGCGAGATATTAAAAACATGATTTACCAGAGTCGGAAAAAAACGTTAAAAGAAGCAGAAAACAGCAAGCCCTATTAGTTGACTGGTAATGTGGAATTGGTATGATTCAATCTTAAAAGTCTCCCAGCCATCATGTTCTCTTCATCAGAGTGTTAAATCACACACTCCAGTGGCCTTCGCTCAGGCAGCCGAGCAAAAGTCATTAGAACCGCCGAGGTTGCAAGGGTGATAGTGGCATTACGTTTTATCAGCGAGACGTGGATTTCTAATATCTTATCAGAGTAAAGCTTTCATCCTGGCTTTATCTCCTGCTGGGAGCCACTTCTACATGAACTTTTAACCGATTTCTTTTCCTTCCCCCACTTCTGTTCGCACTTCAGTCATGGGCAGAGAAGATCAATCAAAGGAAAACCAGTGCAGATCTGCTTGATTTTTCCGGTTCCAGATACCGGTTCTAGATAAGAAAACCCCCAAAAACTGATAAGACGTCTATGCCACAAAGTTCAAGCTAGGAGTTTTTTGATGCTCCCTCTACATAGGTGCATGTTCTTCTAAGTTAAAAAGAACTTTTCAGCAAGTTTGCCAAATTTGTGTCATCAGTTACTCATCCGAACCTGAAGAAAGGAGTTTCAAAGTATCGCATGGACAAAAAAAAAGAAAATAACTGAGCGACTTTAAGACATCTTTTTTTGTAGAGAGAGTTCATAGGTTTTGAATAACGGTGAATAAATAATGCCAGGATTTAGGAATCTAAACTAATCCCTTCTAACCTGAGATACTCCAAAGCAGCGAGATAATGCTGATGGCTCGAGGGAAACTAAAGCGAACCTCACCCTCCTGGTCTTGGAGGGCAGGTGGAAGTCAGCCAGATTGAATCTGGCTACAATCATCAAGCTCAGCGTTTTCTCCTTGATGCTCCAAGCTCATTCAGAGCAGCTAATTTTAACTGCCATCACCCAGCCTGTGCCAGATTATACAGGGTTGGGCAGGACCGACCAGGAGAACTCCAGAGTTCTCCAGAGTTGCCGAAAACAGCAACACAAACTTAACCGACTTAGCTGAGCAATAAACATGGTGTGCGTCTGTCTCGCCCCGTCACTGCGCTCCCTATTATTGGTCTGTTCAGAAGACAGCTTACTAAATTCTCTACGATGTTCCCTCCCAGTTGTGGGCTTTTATTTCGATTCTTCCTCGTCCAGTTGCCGGAGATCATTGTTCTATTACTGGCATTTCCACGTGGCTGCAACTGGCGATAGACGCCATACCTACCCCTTGCAGCAATGCAAAGCTGTGCAAGTCTCTGTCTTGCTGAAAAACGAGGCGTATTCGCTGGAGAACCCTGCAATTTCCATGATGTTGAAAACAGGATTTAAGACAATTCTCCTGCAACAACGTCTAAAAGATAGCATTTAACACAAAGCTCTGCAACTTGTTGCAGCACGTCTGAAGACAAAGTTCTCGGTTGATGTCCCCATTGTGAGATTTCCCTCTCGATTGGGGGATGGGGACAGATACACAACTGATATGCAAAATCGGTCGAGTTAGCTAATGTTGACTCAAAGATACACCAAAAAAATAGTTGCCATAACAGCATCATTCAAACCTCGGGTGCTGTGTTTGAAGTAACGGGTGGAGCCAGCATTGAAATAAACCTAAACTTGCATTTTGCCAATGATGCAACGTCTGATAAAGTGAAGTAGCAATGTCATTGTCTGATTTCAAGCCCTGGCACCCTGCTGAGAGCTGTGATTGGTCCACATCAACTGCAAGAAAGCACCATTAAACCCATAGGCTGGCCAGGAGACAGTCATCTGGGCCCCAGGTGATTCTCTGGATTGTATGTGTGTGACCTGACTGAGGAGTGTGTGTGTGTGTGTGTGTGTGTGTGTGTGTGTGTGTGTGTGTTGTGGAATGTCTAAAGAAAAGCGAATGAGTTTGAGAGTGTGGCAGACAGGAGACTAGGTGTCTGAATATCTCCATGGGGACCCTGGAGGCAACGTTTGGTGTGTTCAGCCTCCCCCATTAACGACCAACCACAGCAGGCAATGACTATGACTAGCATCTCACCTCAAAAGTCAACAAGAATTGGCATTTGCAACCCATATTATCTAAAAATATAAAACAACATTGAAAATGTTCTACTAAACCATTCTGAGGTCTCTTGAAAAGAGATTCAAAAACATTTTTAATGAGATGCATCAACACTTAGATGCATTACACAATGGTTTTATGGTGCAATTTGATGCTAAAATTAGCATGCGTTTATGTCAAATCTAAAAGAAAGAAACTGGATGACCAATCAACCAGCCAACCAACCCTAATAGCTTATTGTTCTTTATAAAAAAAAAATAACTGATCACTACAGCACATTAAAACCAGTAAACGGAACTCAATTTTGATTTCACACTGACTTTAATTCCACTTTCCACCTCCACGTCAGTGTGCAGTATTACGTAGTTTCCTAGACACTATTCTGTAGAGTACCACAATGACTATAGAGCGTTGCGTGTTCAACGCTGATACTACCCATCTGGAAAGAGGGTTAAAAAAAAAAAAAAGAATTAAGAACACACAAGAACGTAATATCACAAAAGAGAACAAGAGCATGATGGAGTGGAAAAAGAGGTGGCGGTGTGGGGCCGAGAACGAGTATATAGATTGCCTCTTTTCAAGTTCTGTGTTGTGGTTAAGTCTCTAGACTTGGGCTTCACTTTCATTTTCCTCCAAAGACGAACGCACAGACACACACACAGTTGCTGACGGCACACGCCGCGGCTCCAGCTGTGGGATTAGAACGCCGTCTCCACGGTCGCTCCCTGTTTTCTCTCCCACCCCGGGCCAAGACTGCAAGCACCGAAAACCCTCGCCAATCCTTTCCCTCGCTGCTAATGGGCCTTTCATTTACAAGCTTTCCATTAGCGCACAGACATCAGGCCTCCGCAAACTATGCACGGCCACATGTCAGTCACAGCCACTAGCTCTCGATGAAGTTAGAATCAGGCTAAATGTCCCAATGAGGTCGGCACGACTATATAAGTCGTTCTACTCGAAACCACACGCTTTAAAGATCTGGAAATCACCTACGAGCCACGACACATCAGAATCCCACTGAAAACGTTCAGTTCGCGAATATTTCAGTCTGCTAATACTCTAATTTCCACTGTTCTGCAAAAGTGGCTAAAAGTTCCATCGCCACATTCAGAGGCCTACACGGAATCGGAAACCCACTGACAGGTTCTGAAAGTACTCTCTCCTCCACGCAGACCTCCGTGACTCAGATCAGGAGCCCAGATCGAAGCTGGGTGACCCTTATGTAGTATCAATCATGATCACTGACTCTCTTCCTCTCTGTATTCTCAGCCGCGCTGCACCAGCACTGGATCCTGCCTGCAAAAATAAATTGGTTGCATAAAAATAAAAGTGGGAGCGAGTCAAAGTGGCGTCACCACAAAGATGGCAGCTCAAGAGACGGAGAAAGCGCACAACTGTGAGAATTAGGAACGTGTGTGTGTGTGTGTGCCGCCTCCTTGAGCGTAGGCTGGTGTGTGTGTGTGTGTGTGTGTAATGCAACACAGACAGCAGCCATTAAAGTGGAATGTGGGGGGTCTGGGCCCCACTAATAAACTATGTGCTCCACACACATACGCACACAAAACACACACTTCAACCGTGACTTCTTGTCTTCATTACATACATATTACGGGAATAGGGTGCGCCATTGTCACAAAATCACCCAGATTTATATTAGTCACCAAAATAACAGTTAAATGATAGAATCTAGAATCTTAGGATAGAATCTATTAAGAAAAACAATGAAGTTCACTTGATTTGGGGACAGTACTTTAAAAGTGTGACAAAACTATTAGCTGCATATTTAAAAGTTGTTCAACGTTACTCTGGAAAATGTTGTTCAAATTAAACGTTGCATGCATAAAATGCACTAAAACAAATCAAGGAAAATAAACAGAAACAAGTTTTACAGTGTACTTTACAACGTACTTTCCAACAGCTAAAGCGCACAAGAAACGTAGGCCATTTAAAACAAAATTGACTAGGCCTAGTCAGTTGTTGGATGACTAGTCATCCATCCTGACTAACTTTCTTTTTATAATTATCATTGAAAACACAGTATCTAAAGCCATAAATATTCTGCACAAAAATAAAGAAAACAAAACAAGCGTTTGCACAGCATGTTTTAACTAATTCACTGAAATTAATCATCCAAATAATCTGATTTACTACAGCTAACAGGACTTTGCAATGCTTCATATGGCAGACAGAGTTTAGACAAGCGTGTTTGATTATTTGCCATAATTTGTTTTTCTGTAGTGTGCAATATGACGCAACATAAAAACCTGATTTGCGGTGTTCATGACGCCAACAAATCTTCCCAACCTAGCAAACCAGGAATTTATTTTTTTGCCTCGTTCTTCCTTTTCAGATCGAGTTCTAAACTGAAAATAAACTCTCGAATGCTCGCTAACACTTCACAACTTTCCTCACCATAAGCCCGGGCACAAACTCCAAAGAGGAACGCTCTTGAAAATGTCAGGGAAAGTATACACATCGCAAACTCACAAATTGTTACACGAGCGTGACCACACACACACCAAAAGACGGCCAAAGCCACACGCTCACACAGACAAACACACACGGGGGGAAAAAACTGTCAGCCGCAGTCTCGACAAAACCTCAGAGTTCCCACCAAACCGTGGTCTCCACTAGACACAACACTCCACAAGTCGGTTGAGCTCAAACCTCGGTTAGCGACCTGCTTGGCACGAAGATCCAGCATGCAAGGCATTAGATACACGGGCACCTGAAATGCAGATTAAAGAAAGGTGTGCTCCTAAACTTTACACCATCTGTGTACTACTACAGAGAAACAAAGACAAAGTAGTCATATGCGATGAGCACACCGTTACAATCCTCATTGCTCATCGTAATATCAACCCTGTTTTCCAAGAAATCTAGCTTACATTCGACAGACAGGTATTGATTTGTGACTACAAACAGACTGACTCAAGAAAGATAAAAAGAGAAAATATTTCAAGCCCTTTTGTACTAAGATGAGCCGTATTATTCAGGTCACAGTGATTGAATCCTTCTTTAGATGGTGGAAAATGCCTTGCACAAACCCAACAGGATGTCCTAAAGACAACAGGAGCTCTTCACAAGCTTTCCTACTATGTATTACCATCTATATTTTAAGGAGAAAATTTAGGACAGAGGTTTCTGTTTGAACTAACTTCAGCTCTGGCAGAAGTCATCCTCATTCACATGGAAAAATAATAACTCATGTGTCTAATTTATGGGAGGGAAAAAAACGTCTGCAGATGTGATGAGGAAGCTTCAGAGTATCTGGTAGCTGATATCTAAACTTCGCTTCTGCTAGGATCATTTTCTAAATAATCTGAAAGGAAGCTTAATACTTGGGGAGTAAGAAAGTAAACTGTGTCACTATAGGTCAAATCGTAGTATACGAGTCTCACTGTGTGGTTCGGTTAGATGTTTGCTATAGACAGTGTTTCCAGGAAAAAACACACGCCAGGAAACCCAGCCAATCTGCCGAGCCACATAAAACACACCAGCCAATCGCATGCACACTTCCTGAGCGACTCTAGACAGGTTAAGTCATACAAGCAAGTGGGCCTGATTACACACGTTAACTCAAAAAGCTAGACTAGTTGTCTAAAAGGAATCCAAACATTTAAACCAGAGAAACAAAAGGTTCAGGGGGAATTTAGCTCAGCATTAACACTCATCTCACTGACTGCTGCTTACAAAGAGTGAAAAATGTGCAAAAACATCCAAATAGTAAAAAGAAACACCCATGGCACGTTCTTGCCAATGGAACAGTGAATCATACCTTGCAGCGAAGGAGAAATTAAACACCTACGCTCAGCCCACCCTGACCCAGACCCTCCTTTGAAAAATAATGGCACCCACCGCCACCCTCCCAAAGAGCTGGCTAATTGCCCATGTGGGTCCCTTAAACTTCATACGCTGGAAGAGACAACAGAGAGCCCGGTTCCAGATGTGAGACCCACATGTGGCAAACTGTTGATATAATGAATAACGCAATTGGAAAAAGGCACCAAAAATAGGCCACTTATTGGCCTACAAGGCAGACAGACAGATATCATGCTTAGCTGGGCGAGAGTTGACGGCCAAACAAGAGAGCCAAAGTGCAAACGACTGATGCAACGGTGTATCTTTTTGCATAAACCCTAGAGAGAAGCACATTGGAAATTCAACAGCAGGGGTTTAAAACAAAAATTTTTGTGATCCAAGACAAACTCTGCTACAAAACTTGTGATCATAGCAGTACTGCCGTGACTTCATTCCAACACAATATTATTAACCGGCAGGTAAAATAGCTGGTTTAGGTGACTCTTTAATCCCTTGGGTGGCAAAGTAGCTATTCAAAAGAAAGGGGCCGATCTCATCACTCCAACACAAAGCCTAGGTGACCTGGGCGGGAACAACCTCGCCTAAAAGGAACAATTTGATATGGCACAAAGACCAACCGTACAGCTCATTTCCGCTAGAGACTCTTTTCACCTTCTGTTTATTTTCCGATCTTAAAAGGAAAGGACTGGGAGATGGATAAAATCAATTTCAGCAAATACCTGGCCTACATTTCAGGCATTGTTACCCACAAAGCACTTTCATGCAGGAACACTTAATGAAATGCCCTCGGTCAATAAAAAAAAACGATTAAGATCAGAGACTTTGTGAGTTCTGCTACCTACAAAATCCCACTCTGTTTGGAGTTGACATGAGCTAGTAAGCGTGTGCAGAACCCCACCTCTGCACGCCCACGCGAAAACGCAGACTTGCGTCCCAGACACGACGCACAACATGGAAAACTTCTACCATACCATAAGAAGGCTTACTTTATACTGCAGACCAAATGAGGGGGAGGACGAATGGAAGAATTAGCTAATGGTTTAATGCATAAGACCACGACTTCAGCGTTGGTGGAGCTCAGACACCCAACAGAGACTGAACCGACATGAACTGGCAGCATTTTTCCATACAAGCAGATGAATATTCACCAGATTATTACGAATCAAGCTGCTGTAAGCAGCGCAGTAACTAGTCAAGCACTAGTAACAGTCAAATGAGGCAATAGAGTAGTTAATCTAGTAGTAACATGAACTGAAAGTCAAGGTAAAGGTTCATATCTGTTTGTGCTACGATTACATAATGTAAAACTGAAAATCTTATTGCGTTCCTGCTCATCTGAAGGGTACAGAAAAGCAGTTTTAGCTTGTCAAACAACCACACCAAGCAAGTAAAAGTGATTGTATGGAGGCGCGTATTGGTTAAGCTGACAAAGTAAACAAAGAAAAGCAGGACTTACTTAACCCACATTTAACTTTACATTTCTGGACACAAGCACGAAAGTAAACACAAAGCAAGCAGAAATGTGAAGTATCTCGTGTAAAATCCTCCAGCACACACAGAGAGGCGCTGTGATGGGATGCCACTTTCTCAGGGCCAAATGGCTGAAAGTTGCTCGCAAATGGTGGATGCCATACTGGATCAACACAAGCAGCTATAAAGCCATTTTAAACACCTTCACATTTCCTCAAAGTTAAATGCACCCAATTATATCCAAAACTGACCTGGCGGTTAAAAAGTTGTGAAAACGTGTGCGCTCCAAAATATCAATATATAATATATATTAAAATATAACTTTAAGCAAACCTTTGGTGCAAAAGAGCCGGACAGAATGACAGCGGCACACAAATACTTAAATTACAAATACAACATTCAAGTGCTCTGCATAGCCAACGCAAAACTCATTAAAACAAACTTTGCCAACAAGCTACCTGCTTATTCGTATTTTAAACCCAACAAACCCGTGAAAACACCACCGTACCGCACACTGTGACTGGTCTGAGCTAAATATGTGCACAAAAAAAGTGGAGAATTATAAACACATCACCCAATCCGAGCGGAATTAGCGAGCTCCGCATCCAGAGTCAAACTCCTCTAAACCACCAAAAACACTCGTTTCTGGCATCTAGACGTTTCTCTAACAGTAGCCCAACGCAGGATTGAATCGATCTGTAGTTGTAGTTGTTGTTGTTGTGTGGGAAAACTTACCCGTATCGCCCGGGGTCTTCATGTTGGAGAGTATAGCCGCTTCGTTAGCAGTCGTGCTAACTGAGAAAGAGTGAGTGAGAAAGAGAGAGAGAGAGGGGGAGATGAAATTAACTTCTTCCTCTCGGTGAGCGCATAAAACTCCTCTGTAAACTTTTCCTCCTCTAATCCAGCCCCTTCACTCGTGCTTCCCCGGCTGCTTTGGACTTTTCGGGATTTGTTTTTCCTCCCCAACGTGGAGGACGCTCGCCGCTGCCTTGTGGCCGGACAGAATGGCTCTTTTACGGTCAGATATCGCAGCGCGTCGCGCCGATGGAGGAGAACCGTGTCCGCGCTGAGCTCCGAATCACTTCACACACGCTGAGAAGTTGCATATTCAAGCCTTCTCGCTGAAACACGAGGCGAAGCCGACAAAATCAAAACAAACGAGAAGGCAGAAATGTCCGATCCACTTTTCTCCCTCTCTTTCCACGGACTTTTTCTTTTTCCACTCACTCCGTGTAACTCCCTCCTCCTCCTCCTCCTCCTCTTTCTGGGTGTCGTGTTTCGTTCTTCCAGCCCACACGAAGCGGGGGAGGGAGGGGCGGAGAGCGCGCGTAACCACGCCCACTCGCCATTTGAGCCGGCGTCACTGCGGCGTTGCTGCGGAGACCGCCAACGCCGCGCGATCTCGGCTAACACATCTCTAATACAAACGTGACCCCGAACCACAAAAGCAGTCACAAGAGTCCATTTTTTTAAAATTAAGATTTATACATCACTTGAAAGCTGAATACATAAGCCTTCCATTGATGTATGGTTTGTTAGATAGGACAATATTTGGCCGAGGTACAACTTTCGGGGGAAAAAAATGGAAGGTAAGTGTGCAAAAAAATACATAAAAAAAGCAAAAATCTAAATATTTTTTATACTATCACTTTTACTTGCTTGGTGTGGTTGTTTGACAAGCTAAAACTGCTTTTCTGTACCCTTCAGATGAGCAGGAACGCAATAAGATTTTCAGTTTTACATTATGTAATCGTAGCACAAACAGATATGTAAAAGATATAAGCCTAATATGCACTGCTGCAAACTTCTGAAATGGAAGGTAAGTGTGCAAAAAACAATACATAAAAAAAGCAAAAATCTAAATATTCAGAAGTTTGCAGCAATGCATATTAGGCTACTAATAAAAAATTATTTTAGGAAATTTACCCAGAATCTTAATGGAACATGAACTTTACTTAATATCCTAATGATTTTTGGCATAATTTTATACATTACCATTACTCTGTTCTACTTGATAGTGTTCAGTGCTACAATCTGTATTGTTAAAAGCGCTATATAAATAAAAGTGACTTGACTTGACTTGACATACAGAAAAATACATAATTTTGACCTATACAATGTTGTTTTTTGCTATTGGCTATGACTGGTTTTGTGATCCAGAGTCACAAATATGTTACATTTAAGAACAAGAAAGCCCTTAAGCTTACTTTGACACTTTAATGTTTTTGGTTATGCTTAATTAAGGCTGAACGAGATGGGTTATATTCTGGAATGTGATTATGTACTGTAAATTCGATGCAAAAAAAAAAAAAAGGAAAAAACCTTGGCTAACATAGCGAGGTGCCGAAGTCATGTTGTCCCACAGAAACAGGCCGAAAACCAATAAAATCTGTCGTTGGTGGTGGTCTGACGTTCCTCAAAGTTGACACTGCTAAACATGAGCTGTGTATTAAGGCTTGTTGTGTTACTTGTTGAATAATGGCTCGCACAGCGACTGCAAATCTGTTTTTGTTTACTCATCCTCACATTGTTTCCAATCCAATTGTTTCCAATCAGAGGAACTCGGTTTAGAAGAATATCAGTGCTGCTCTGTTCATGACTGCAGGTCAATCAGGTAATGCGTACTTAATGCTTTGATATGAGATCATTTTTTAAAGCTTAACGACTTTTTGTGGGAAAGTGCAACTCTGCTCAAAGTAAGGAATTAATATTATAATTGTTGGCATTGAAGGTAGGTTTAACAGACATAAAGCCAAGGACCGTAAATATAGAACGAGCAAGAAAAGGCCATGGATTCAACAGATGCTGAATTATAGTTTGTTATTTGTGCAAAGCGAAGGGTCACAGTGTCGTAACATATGGATTAAACACGACAGAATGCTCTTCAAGGTTGTTTACTCAGAAAAACGCAATTGTTATTGAGAGTGCTAAATGTGGGCTGGAGTGAGAAACGAATGTGAGTCTGTAGGTGGCCTTCTCTTTTCCTTATCTCTCATTCTTTTCCTCCACCGCCTCCCTTTCTCGCTCTCAGAGCGGGAGCAGTTGTCAGTGGAAACTCAAGGGTAGCAGATGACATTTGTAAAGCATTTGCACGTAAGTGCTAAATTACCAGTTCAGTGTTAATGCTACTAGCGAACACACGCATATAGGCCAGGCCTCGACTCCTTCTTGTGTGCCAACCTCATCTCCGGGGACTTCCAAATATTGGAAAACCCCACACTTAATCTTTAAATGCAAGCAACAGAAAAATAAATGATCGACAGCATTTGTCTTTCATTAGCCATGATACATTTCACACATAATGCTCAACCCCAATCATTACAGTCTAATTAACACTGGAGGAAAAGCTGACGTCTACCAGTAATTGATGTTAATTTGAACACTGCTCTGAATGCAGCCATTTGCTGGCGCATAAGCAAATGAGTCAAAACGAGTAAGACAGAGAAAAGAGACAGAGATCTGGTTTGTGGCCTCGTTCGGAGATGTTTTCTTTCGCTCCTCTCCTTTGTGGCACGACCCCGCCGTCTCTAATCAGAATGACAGACAGACGCGCAGGAGAAAAAGAGAGGGGGCGAGACGGAGATGAGGAAAAAAAAAAAGAGATAGACAGAAAAAGAGGAGTCACACTCAAAGCAAATGGGCCTTGGGAACATATAAAGTGGTACACGGCACAGGACGAACTGTAGTGCTTCTTTAGTGCAGCACTAATGGGCAATTCACATATTGTTGTAACTTAATGAAAACCCTAACCGTGCGCTTACAGAAATAACCCTTTTTTGGGAATCCAAGAATATCAAAGCGATGGAAGGACATAGCAGTGTAAGTACGTCATAAAGATTACTCCAAAATGGATCCGTAGCGAGAAGAAAGAGGTAATTCATGTGCTGTTTTTTCCATGGTATTCTCAGATGCACAGAACACTTTTGCGCGTTCACGAATCTGACATGCGTCTGATCATTTGAAGACGAGAACGGGACCAGAGCACCGTTGCTGATCACTTGTTCACTTTAGCTGCATGGAGTGAACGGCAGGATTTAATACTTCTCTTCAGCAAAGACACATAATAAATACAGTTCTTTTGAACTTTTCGATTTACAAAAGAATCTTGAAAAAAGTTTGCGCAACAATATTAAGCAGCACGAAAGAGCTTAACATTGATTCAAAATGTTTATTTTTTTATGTCTTGAGCACCATACCAGCATATTAAACTGATTTCTGAGGGATTGAGTGACAATTCAGCTTCGCATCACAGAAACAATAATATATATTAAAACCGAAAACTGCTATTTTATATTGTACTAATATCACAAAGTTTTAAGATCAGTATTAAAATCTTCTTTCCAAAACATGTTAAAACTCTTGACCTATATACCTTAGTAAATTAAAATATCTTCGTTCACTTCATGGAAAAATAAGTGAATGGAAATAACTTTAAAAAGAGAATCAAAAAATATAAACACTTGGCATTAAACTTAATTAACAGCTAAAAGAAACATTATTAATCAAATACAATATGTTCACCAGTTAGCTTCAGATATAGATCAGAGTGCATTATGGGTATAAAATGATCACTATATAGAAAGTTGAGGACATAAACATTTACATACAGTATAATGGGAGTTTAAAGCACACTTTAATTGATTTTAGACAGTCAAATCAGGCTGGTTATTATATAACCACCAAATTTTAAACAATTACCAATTTCTTATTCCTACGCATGACTGCATCTTATGGCGCATCCCTGATTCAAGTCGTGCTGTATTAAATTACTCCTCTTACACAGAAACAAGATAGATGTCATAACAAATCAAAGTGATCCTTCAGCCTGTTGTCCTTTACTTCAACTTCTCACCCGCTGACAAGTCTACACAAAACACCACAATCACTGCAATTAGCATCCCATCTCCCACACATTTGAGGTCAGTGATCACTCAACCGAGGATTCAGAATGAATGAGGAAGATTAATCACTGACAGCTATAAGAACTGATTAATGAGCGGTCATTAAAACTTCATGAAGGACTGATCAAAGCAACTTCATATACGTTATGGCCAGGTTTACAGCGCAACAAATAGAAGCTTGTTGAGCAAGGCAGAATGGGGCGGAAGGGTGTTTCTGCAATTTCTGATAAAGGAAATCTAAATGATAATGTGAGTGGGGTTCGGCAGGCAAAAGCGTCTTCTTTTAGTCATCTCCCAAACACGACTATAGTTCTAGTAGTAAATGCCCCCCATTGACCCCGTGAAGGGGGCCCAATATACACGTCCACATATGCACGCATGCAGAATCCAAACACACACACTCAAATGCACAAAGGGAGCTTTGTGCACCAATGATGGAAGGTTCTTGTGTGTGTGTGTGTGTGTGTGTAATTGGTATTACGAATGTGTTTAAAGGTGTCAAGGTCAGCGGCATGGCATACCTTTTCATTTTTCTCACCAGGTTTTACAAAAATAGTTCAACTATGGCATCCGAGGTCTTGTCTTCCCAGCTGAGAGAGAGAGAGAGAGAGAAAAGGAGGCCGAGAGAGATATAGAAGTGCTGTGGGACCGACGGGGAGGAATTCTCAAGGGAATCGGGGATTAGGAAAGAGTGTCAGGGAGAGAGAGAAAGGAAGGGGTTGGGCTAAAATGCGAAAAGTGCAAGGGGTAAAAGCAGCAGTCCAAAAATGGAGGGGGAAGGGCATCAGGGAAAAGAAAAAAAAAAGAGAGAGAGAGTATGTATACATCTGTGTGTGTGCGTGTAAAGGAGCGTGTGAATAGACTCTTTGTGATCAAAAGACTTGTTTATTTTCTCTGCGCTTGAACTCTTCAGGAAACACATTTGGCCTGTCTCTCCGCCGTCTGCCACAGTAACCTCGAAACACACACCTTTGACTTTACACACAACTCCAGAGACAGACTTTACAGTGCTGCCATCCCATAGACAATATCTCCTGTTCAAACGCACATCTCTGAGGGATTCTTGATGGGGAGCGTGCAAATCGACGTCCATGTTTTCTCTTTCAAGTACACATAAACTCTCCCTCTTGTTCTGTTCAGTGTCCCCTCGCTCTCTGCTTCTCCTTGTCCCAACTGGTATTCACACATTTCTAATAGGATTAGCCACTTTGGGGAAGAGCAGATCGATGTATACGAGGGATGAAGGGGTGGAAGCAGTTTATGGGGTTAAATGTGGAAGAGATAGAACTGGAGTGATGCTGCCATATGCAAAAATACATGCTGATAAGGTGTTCGGAGTGGATAAAGTGGTTTCTATGGATTTTGGTTTCTAGAGAATTGTTAGTCCCTAAAAGTGTTTGCTAGGTGGTTTCTACGCTATTCTGGGGGGTTGTTAGGCTGATGCTATGCAAGTACTATGGCCCTTTTTGTTTCTAGGACATTGCTAGGCAGTGTCTAGGCTATCTAGGGAGTTGCTATGCAATTAGTAAGGTGTCTTTGGTTTCTAGGACATTTCTGGCTTTAAAGGTGGTTGCTTGGGTGCCTCTAGGTGGTTACCAGGGTGTTGCTATGCAATTACTCTGGCGTTTTTGGTTTTCAGGATCTTGCTGGGACATAAGTAAGGTGGCATGATACATTACTGGCTTTACTGCTAACTTCTAGGCTGTTTCTAGGCTTTCTTGGTGGTTGCCAGGGTGTTGCTAGGTGGTTTCTACGCTATTCTGGGGGGTTGTTAGGGTGTTGCTATGCAATTACTCTGGCGTTTTTGGTTTTCAGGATATTGCTGGGACATAAGTGAGGTGGCATTATACATTACTGGCTTTACTGCTAACTTCTAGGCTGTTTCTAGGCTTTCTAGGTGGTTGCCAAGGTGTTGCTAGATGGTTACTTTGGTGTTTTTGGTTTCTAGGACATTACCGGCCCTGAATGTGGTTGCTAGGCAGTTCATTAGACGCTATTGGTAAATAACGAGGAGAATAACAAAGTGCAGTAAAAGGTAAAACTGTTTGTACTACAAACCAGTGTGTCCATAATTAGGGTAATACATTAAAATAACATGATAAGACACACCAATTTTCAATATCAAGCAGCAAAATTAACTGTTTTATACAGCTAAAAATAGCTGGACACGGATGAGACCAGAAGTTACACCCATAGATTTGCATTTATTGCACCTAAATCAAACAAAATCACCCACTACCACATTGGACAGAAGTCTTATTTGCCAACTTGAATGTTTTTGCAAATATTCCCCATTTTTTCCACACAAATGACATCCATAATGTGCATGGAAAAATGAAAAAGTTAATGATGTCCCAGTCCCTAGATATGTCTCACATCCCTCCTTCAATGGAAACCTGTGCTGTGAGCGTCCGCTGACATTTAATACTCCACCAAGTATGAGCAATATAAATGAAATAGGCAGAAAAAGCCATGAAAATGAAATACAGGTGGATACAGTATTCGTGTGGGGCTTGTGACGCTGACTAGCTCCTTCCTATAAGCAAATGCAATGAGAATGCAGCGGTAATTCATCACACACACACAAACACACACGTCAGGCAGTGCGTACATGGGCACCCTCCAGCTATTTAAAGTAAATATTTCAGAAGTGGTAAAACCAGGTGCCCTGCGACCACTTGATTAGGTGTAAATAAAGTCGACTGTAATCCCTGAGAGAGCGAGACTGTTTGTATGCATGTGTGTGTGTGTGTGTGTGTGTGTGTGTGTTAGGCCTCATAAGCCAGCGAGGAAAAGAGACTGAAGGAGAGGAATGCAGGAGTTATATTTGACCCATTTCAGGCACTTTGCCAAGCACTGTGCCAAGCCTATGAGAGCAAGAGAGAGAGAGAGTGCTGGAATGAGGGTGAGGAATTAAAAGTGAGAACAGAAGTAAATTGTGGAGCAGAGACACAGGACACCAGCCGCAAAGAAACATGAGCGAGGTCAAGTGTTAGAGGACACCGAACGGCTACGAGAGCGCCTGCGAGGGCCGCTGGTATGGTGTCGGTCTATATCGGGCCCGGCATGTGTGTGTTGACAGCGGCTCCTGTATCTCAGCTAGGAACTCTCTCTTCCTACTCCTATTCGCACTATTCGCGACTTCCTACTCTTCTTTTATCTCCCTCCCGTGCACAAACGCAAACTCTTTCCATCCTTCTTTCAGCCCAGAATAGTCGTGGAGTGAAAAATTCCAAACCGACATCTACACTTTGTTTTGGTTGGAGACGTCCTCAAAGTCTTCAGATAATTTGTTTCATATTAAAGCAACAAAGCTCAACGTTATATTTAAGAAAAAAGGACAGTGGGATGAGGAAAAAACGGAGAAGAGATTAAAATGATGGGGTAACATTGGGATATATACGGGGTATAAAGTAAACGTGAGACGGAGCGCAGGGTTCGGAAAGAGTGAAACGCTGCCCGGGGTGAGTCTGCCGAACACTGCAGACTGTGTGGCAACTGCGGCCTCATTACCTCACTGGCAATGAAGTCTCGGCCCTGCCTTTTAACACGGAGGAAATGTGTGTGTTTGTGTGTGTTGCAGTGAGAGGAACACAGTGTCAGTTTGTGAGGGGGAGAGAAATAAAGAAAGAGGGTGAGAATATGTGTTTGCGTACCCAGTGCCAGGATGACTGTGGTGTGCCGACAGCTTGCCAACGCTCCAACCTCAATCACGTTCGTCGGGTGTCGAGAAACACCTCGCGGTGTCTGTTGCTATGGCCATTAGTCTCCAACCGCACGTAGATATAAGCCAAGATAATAATACATAATCATTAAACGCTGTTATAATGACAAGCCACCGTGATGCCTACGTCGCAGTTTGGCACACTGAACAAAGGATTCGAGTAACTATATTTAACACTTTTAAACTTAGCCCTTTTTTTCGTTTGAATGCTATATAATTGCAGTGTGACCTTTCGAAGGTTGTGAAATGTAGTCAAACGCATCTACCACTTAAAGACTAGCGCTGAAAAAGAAACTTTGCTGAAAATTCGAGTTTGTTTCTGCATCGGAACAGATTTGGAGAAATTTAGCATCACTTGCTCAGCAGTGGGTACAATGCAGTGAATGGGTGCCGTCGGAATGAGAGACCAAAGACCTGTTTTTAGGAATCCACACCACTCCAGTCCAACGATTAACGTGTTAAATAACGTAATAAACAAATCCATCATTAAGACTTCTTGATTTCAATCCATCGCTTCCAGATGAACTACCTGGTCCTCGATCCATAAAAATGCTTTCTTCAGTGAAAAAGTCATCAGAGAAATATGCACCAAAGTCCAAAATGGTACTAAACAAATATATTAGCAGATCTTGATGTGAGAGGACAACAGGGGACAACAGTGGTGTGAATTACTTGTGGATTATTGTGATGTTTTTATCAGCTATTCAGACTCTCCTTCTGACGGCACCCATTCACTTCAGAGGATGCAGAGTCAAATTCATCTTCATCTTGGATGGCCTGAGGGAGAGCACATTTTCAGCTAATTTTATTTTTGGGGTAAATTAAGAAAGAAAATGATTTACACACTAATATTGTTTTGGACCCCACTGATTATATGGACAAAGAAAGTCACAAAATTATTGAAATATCTTCTTTGTGTTTTGCAGATGAAGTAAAAGGAACAGTATTTTTGTTAAAGGATACTGTGGATGTAGCCAACTGTTTGAGGTTCTGTACATTTGAATGCATGCATTAAACCATGCATTGTGTTAATGTCTCCCGCATCTTGTTTTCTTGCCTCTGCAAGAACCTGCAAGAAGGCCTTGGATATGTATAACCTTGTTTGTTGGAACTGTTGCTTTTGTGTTTAAGTGCGGAGGACATGGATGAGTAAATTAGCGAGAGTGAGATTTCTTCTCATGTCTTGCCTTTGTGTGGTTTTATACGAATCAGCATGTTCAACATTCCACGGTCATTGAGGGATTCTGAATGCCTGCCATTGTACACTTCAATATTATAATAGAAATTTTCATCATTGATATCAATCAGTCAGTCACTTTTATTTATATAGCGCTTTTCCAAGCACATATAATAGGTTCCATCCATGACAAGAGCTCAACAGTTCACTTAATCAAGTATACCTACATTGTCAACTAGTTAGTAGAGATGTGAAAAAACAAAAACTAGTTGGTGGGTTGCCTGCGTTACAAGTAAACTAATCAGTTTTTCAATTCAACTAGGCTGGTTTTAGGTAAACTTCTTCAATAGCCTTTAACTAGTCTGCTTCAGTAATTGACTACTTAGAACACCTCTGAGACCTATCCCTACTAGTTAAGCTAAACCCTCAGATCCTAAAGGTGTTCTATGACTACATGCTAAATAGTTCAAGTGTACTTGTAGTAAAATTGACCATTTAGAGATTTTTGTTTCTTTTTAAATTCTCACACTTATTATTTAATTACATCCAAGGCCTTTATGTATTAAAATGAAGAAAGAAATGTAAATAAATGCTGTAGGCTGATTTAAGTGTAACTAAATAGGCTAAGAAATACGTTTGTGTGTCGTGAGAACGTGTTTGTAGCAGGTCCACAGCTTCAAACCACTATTCAGATTCTTAGCTGCCATTCAAATATGTATTCAAAATAACTCACCCATCGCACCGGGTTCTGTCACGAAATGGGAAGTTAACAGTCAAGAGGTCATTTACATGATTTCTCACCGCAGACACTTAGTCGGCTTTGCAGGTGGAAATCTTTCCGTAATCTAGTAAAATCTGCTTGGTTTGACGCTGCAAATCGTGTGAACTCAGATAGAGTTTGGTGTCCATCTAGTGGTTATTCGTGTTGTTGCACATGTCTGCAAAAAAATTGAAGTTAATGAAAAAGGCGGGAATTGTGAGGCCTCGATTTCCTCACGTTCTGAACTACACAGCTGTTCAACTCACTTAAACCAGTTCCAAAACAGTGGATCTATAAGCAGATAATGTTGTATGGTAGCCTGCTGAAAACACAAAACAATAGAAACTATCACAAAATGGAATGTTTTTACTAGTTATCATGGGACTTGTATTGGTTTTAATGGAAGCTGTTGGTCTCTGGTAGTTGGTCGCCTTCTACTGGTGGATTGTTAATGGATTTCATTGTTCGAATTTGATGGTTTGTATGTTTGTAGCCTAATGGTCTTTGTAGTGGAAACCATAGAAGTTCTGTGATGTTTTTTTAAATGATAGTTTCATTATTTAACTATATATACATATATATTAAATGTGGAGGTAGGCTAGCCTGCTATAATGATCATTTAAAAATGTGCATAGTATCATTACATATTTAGCACCACATCAAATGGACAAAAATAGCATCTAGCAATCTGAATCTAGATAAATTTGAAGGCATCATAAAGAGCGTGGTACTGGAGGCTTGTGATTGCTTTAGTTAAGAGGATGTCTATAGTTGTAATGTGTTGCCTTGTTGAATTTTAAAATTGTCTTAATGTATATAGTGTCTCTCGTGGCAATGTCTCTCTTGTAAAAGAGATATCAAATCTCAGTGAGACTTAAAGGTAAAACAAAAAATCTCACACCATTACTGTACCATGGTGATGCCACAGTGGGCCATACTTAAAGACTGGCTAGGTTGTGCTTCATTAAATGTCCACTGGGTAGAAGTTAAATAGACTGTCATAGGGATTATAAAACCTACAAATATTTATGTGTCATGGGTTTTAGAAGTGACAGCACAATGACGTCACACAGCAAGAGAGGTCAAGAACTGCTGTAGATGTTCAAAAGCAGAGTTTGACTGACTTCTCAAAACACCTCATAACCAGCTTTTAAAAGAGTGGCTCTTAGAGACTCCAGTCTGAGAAATCATCAGCTTGTTAGTGTTAAAACCTGAAAGTGTTTAGGAATGCCTTGCATTCCCCTGCTTAATGTTTTTCTCCTGAGGACCTGGATTTCCTTTGCGTGACAGTTGGCAGGCGTGATCTGAAAGATTTCTTATTAGAACTAACCATTCCTTAGCTAAAATAAAATGAACATTTGTCACTAATGTGTCATTTAGAAGACACAATTATTGATATATACATCCTTCGGGAGTAATGGGAGGTTGCTTTGTGGAATAAAAACGTTCTTCAGAACAGCTTTGAAACACAGTTCACCACAGTGTTAGCCTTCGAGGCCTTCGCTCTACTTTCAGCTAGAGTTTAAACTCAGTTTAAAATGAAGCAGACTTACCAAACACTTAGTTTGTACAAAGCAGCCCGGATTGGTTTCCAGAAATATTCAACGCATAAAAAGGAATGCATGTAAAACTGTCAGATCAGATATATGAGGTAACTGAAAGTTTTGAGTAACATCATTATGCAGATTAACTTAAATCAAACTTAAAGGCAGATTGAAACAAAATAAAGTCCTTGAGCGGCATTGTGGCCAAGCAACATATCACAAAAATGTGGGTTAAAGAGCAGAACTTGACAAAGGAACTGAATTGAGGCCAATCTGTGAGTGTTAAAAGACTCAGTATGGACACAAGGCTTAAACAATATTTGAATTGAACATCATTTTAATATCATACTCACAATTTTACTACTAGTTACCATTAGTTAACACAATGCTATAAACGTTAGAAGCCTTTGCAGCTAATTAATGCAATTAATTTAACTGAAGAGAATTGTGAAATGTGTAGCATTGGGAAGCTTCCAAAAATCTCTGCAGCCTCTCTCTCGCTCTCTTTTTTTTTCAAAAGCAGGGACTGGTAAAATTCAAATAATTGTTTGTGGTAACTAACATTATGACACTAATGTTGTTAACTGAGCTTCTATTAGATTGGGCTTTTCACACTTGTAACTAAACTCATTTTAACTACGGTTCAAGATTATCTTGGTTCATACTTCACTCTTGGACAACAACAAAATCGAACTCGTCAAGGTTTTGCTAAATCTGCACCTTATTTACAAATCTAGAACTAATCAATCAGACAAGTGCAAAACAGAACCAGCATGCAACTTTAGTAAGGAAGCTGTCACCTGAAGCGATGAAATTTAACTAAACTATTCCATCGCTGAACTTTACATATTTCCCTCAGATGCTGAAACCAAACCCAGTGTCTGCATTCATTAAAGTGCATGCATATTTAATAAGACAGGCATTGTTTACCTTATGATTGGATGGTAAACAACTTGTGATATTCTAGCAACGCGTAATTGACACTGCATGCCTGCAAAAACCCAGAGTTTAACAGCAGAGGTTAAGGTCAGGCTACTTGCCCCATGCAGGGCTAAACAGACATTAACCCAGAGTTAAGTGTAGAATCAAAATCCTCATTTGCACATATACCCACAAACATTTTTAAAAGGTGAAGGAGACGACAGAACCAGACATGGACACATTTTGGTCTAAAGTTGCACTTTAATCCTAACACTTATTGGCTGTTTGGCCCCCTCCCATCTTTGCCCACCCCGTTCCCACCCCATACAACAGGCACACAGAGAGCGATGAGTAACAGACAGTTCAACAGTTCTGAAACAAAATCCGGATTCAAATCCAGAGCGGGTTACAAATTCCATGAAGAGCTTCTGAGGTAAGAGCGAGACGCACACCGACAGAGAGGAAAAAGGATCTTCGCAAAAAACGCAGATACAGAGTCGAAAGTGACCATAGTCATGGAGTTAGCATCGTCATCAACATCAAATGTCAAAAAAGAGAAGCGGGTATGTGTTCTGAGAACAAAAGGAAAAGCATCTGCATGTTTCCTGACAAAATGTTACAGCAGAACTCTTTGGTTTCAACTCTTGAGGTTTTAGCATGAAAATCTTCCTTTGTTGACCTAATCAGTAACCTTTGGATTGAAGCTGCAGTAGCCCGAAAGGAAACGAACGTGAAAAGCAATGACACGTTGCACTGAATATTAAATTAAACTCAGTCAAGGTAACTGTTCTAAGTTACAATTTGAATGTAGCAAAGACAGAAAATTCAGCTTATTCCATTTCAATTTGGCGATGCAAAACAACAACAGAACATACTGCGCACAATGACAACGATGCAGTCGTGGACATTCCTGCTGTAAATGGTTGAAGAACAGTTTTTCAACAGTGTGCATGTCTACAAGAACGTCCATGCATGTGAGAGGTCCCGCGGTAGAGGTTTAACTTTGGTATCATTCAGGGCCCTCTACGGCAGAGCCGTCCGCACACACACCGACACATAGAGATATATATAAAAACCAATAACCACATGAGCAACGTACACATAGAAAACCGATGTGAAAAGAAAATCTGCCATCAACTGTTCTTCAAAACCGATCGTGGGCCGAATATTTGAACCGGACGTAGGATAGATAATCTGGGGAAATCTGTGAACCCTTATACTCACGCGAAAAAGACCCTCTCCTGAGCAACATCTCCTCTGCTCCCCTTTGTCAAATTCTTAAAGCTTTTTTCCCATCTATTTGGCATTTCTAATCAAACATGAGGTATATGCAGAAGCGTATCTCTCTCACTCTTTTTCCCTCATCCAACGCATCTAAAAAAAAAAAAAAAGAAGGAAAAAAACTGAAGCAAAATCGAAATAAAAAGTAACCGTTGGAACGAGAGTCGTACTTAAAATTAGCCCATAACTATGCATTACATCAGCTGAGTGTGAGAGATATAGTTTGGAAACTTGTCATCTCTCGAAAGCGGTGGACACATTTTTTGAAAAGGTGCCCACAAAAACAACAGTCACTTTTAGTAGCTAGTTTTGGTTTCTTTGTCATCAGTTAAACATTGACACATGCTTTTTTTTTTGTTTTGTTCCCGAAGCTACCCCACATTTTCCCCGGTTTGGTTTTACAAAGATTAAAAAAAAGACCAAATTGATAAATTAAAATGCTATAAATATACATAAATAAGCCAATAAATAAGATGAAGAGTTGGAAACATATAAATCATCGATACACCCTCCCCTCACACAATAAATACAAATTTTCGAGGGAAAAAAAATCAAAGAGAGACAGTTTAAAGCTTTTGGTCTAAAATCAAGTCATCATCATCATCATCATCAACATTTCATAAGGACTATTTTTATCACAGCCTTTTTTTTTTTTTTTTTTTACATTAGCAATAGTAAGCAGTTGAACATAGATTTTTTTTTCCTACAAAATCTATCAAAGCACTAACAGGTACATTCCCTCTAGAAGTGTAACGTCAACTGGATTTCCAGTGTCTTTGAAAACCCCATCCCACCCCGTCCCACCCCACCTCTACATTTCTCGTTTGTCTGCGTTTTTTGTCTGCGTCTACGATCACACAGTCAAAAAACGCTTTCGCCGACACGCCGAACGCAAGTTACGTTGGCCTATCAGCCGTGTTTCGGTTTGGTTTCTATGCTGGAGATGAGCTTCCACATTCACACACGTCTCACAATCTCTCCTCGAAGAGACCTAGCACCAACACTTGCCGTTGTGCATTGGTTAGGTTGCTATTTGGTGTCAAAAAAAGAAAAGATTTCGCTTTTGGTTATGTCTTCGGTTTTGGCTTATCGTTTCCCAACATTCGCAATCGAAGCCAAACTTGGAAGCTACATGTTCACAGTATTGTTTCAAACCGCCTGATGAGGAAGCCCCCCCCTCCCCCGGCACGATCAATTTAAATTGACGAAACACACGAAATATGAAAATAGGCAATACGTCACCCCATCATCCCAAAAATATAAAGCAATGAGACGAGTCATACAGCATAAACAGACAGACCAAGAAGAAAAAGCAATAAAACAAAATATATATGTATATATATATATTCTGAAGTTCAGTTCGATGAGGTTAATAAATATTCTCCCATCCAGGAAGGAGAGTGAAAGCATCGACTTAACGGAAAGAAGGAGGGAGGAGGTGAAGGAATGATCTTCTGGTCTTTTCACGAGTCTTGCTACTCTGAAAACCTCCTCCTCGTGCACCTCCTGCGGTCCACTCCTAGTATTTGGTTTCATTCCATGGAGCAAAGTTCAGTTTTAGTCCATTGGTTTTGGTTTGGTTTCATTTTTGGTTTAATCCGTGAGTTGGAACAATAAAAACTAAAAAAAAGCGGCGACATCACATGTCTCCCCTCGGCTTCTCGGTTGTTGGATTTCTCCCTGCGACTTTCCTCGGATCCTCTTCAGTCACTGCTCCTCTTGCTTTTCTTCGTTTGGCCTGCGTTTTTTTTTTGTCCGAGGCACAGGAGAGGGGTCTAGAGAGGATGGAGGGCAGGGGTTTGGGGGCTCGAGGGGGATTTGTTTTGAAATTTCTCCTCATGTATGTTTTTTTTTTTTGACATGTCTGAGGTCTTGTCATCTGAGCACTTTTCAGCTGACGCTAAAGGCCAGACAAATGCTTTGGTATCCAAGAAAAGTGAGTGGATGTTTGAGGCATGGATGCGATTCCAGCGGATGATCAGTGATGGAAAGGGAATCACAGCAAGCTTGTGTGTGTGTGTAATACTGTTAAAAGTGGAGAAAAATCCCTCTGAATTCCTTTCGTCGTGGTTTTCATTGTACGTTTGGCATGAAAAAATGCTGAAAATGTCATGGATCAAAAGTTAGAATGCAATGAAAAGAATGAGACAATCTAAATACTTGGTAGCAGAGGTAGATTGAGAAATACATTTACAAAAAGTTGAAATTATAAGGGGTGCATGGAAAAATGGTATTTGGTGTTGCGTAGAGTTAATCTGATCCTGGACAAGTCAGGTTTCAAAGTCTTAGGTAAAGCTTTTCTCTCCGATTTTTTGGTTTTGGTTTTTGGTATTTTGGTTTTGGCATTTTTTGTCTTTGTGAGTGTTTTCCATTCTTCCTCTGTGTGTTTATTTTTTGGTTTCTCTTCTCTACCATCCAGTGACACTTGTCAGATGTCCTTCCTTTGTTCCATTCGTTGCCACCCGTTTTCCTTTTTTTCCGTGTTGTTTCTTCTCAAAGTTTTTTGGCTCTCGACCCTGCCCTCGAATTCATCTGTTCGTGTAGGTTTGTCTTTTTCCATTTGGAAAGGAATAAATGTACATTCTCAAAGTAGCTCCGTCGAAGCCACCTCTCCACGCTGTGTAGGTCAATTTTTTGGTTTAAACAGTCCCCCGTGATCCTGTTCTCTCCTTATCCCTGTTCTCTTCTGCTCATTTCTCTGTATTTTTGGCATTAAAAGACGTAATGAGAGAGAGAGAGAGAGCACAAGAGAGAAATGGAGGGAGTGAGAGATGGCTTTGGTTGAAAAGGCGAGTCTTGTCTGTCTTCTTTCTTCCGCCCCTCTGACTCCCCTCAGGTGCAGCAGGTTGGTGTGGGCGTCACTCAGCCATGGCTCCGCCCAGAGGGGGCGGCGAGGCATCACCTAACGAGCAGAAGGAGGCGGGGCTTGAGCAGGGGGAGACGGAGCAGGAGTCTGGGCTTGTGCCGCTGGCGCCAGGAGGCGGAGAAGCCCGTGGGGTGCCGACCAGACCCATGCCTGCGCTCCTCGCCAGGGGCAGTAAAGTGGGGCGGTTTAGGAAGAGGGACGGGCGAAGTCCAGCTCCTGGACCTCCAGCTCCACCCAGGAACATTTGACCGCTGCCCTCAAGAGCGGAAATGGGCATCTGGCCACCACTGGCAGCCAGGGCTGTGAAACAGACGAGAGACAGATTTTTCAATTTAGGGCATGTAAAACATACACACTTTCACCAAAACCTAACAATGGCTGTTTGCTGGCCCTTTTCCACCAAAAGGGTGCTGGTCCTTTTCTACTAATTGACAGTTAAATAATGACTAATAATGAATTGAAGAGTCTTAGAATGTATTTTAACATTTCAAATAATTACATTCAGTGCCTTTACGCCATCACGCCAGCTTTCGTATAAAGGGCAGAAATTAAATTCTAAATATATATGCATATATGGCTAAAATCCCCCCCCAAATATTTTGCTCAAGGCTGCATTTATTTGATCAAAAATACAGCAAAACAAGTAATATTGTGAAATATCATTAAAATTGCAAACAGCTGTATGCTATTTGAATATATTTTAAAATGTAATTGATCCCTAATGTAAAAAAACAACAACGGGATATTCCTCCAGTCTTCAGTGTCACACGATCCTAATATGCTGATGTGCTGCTTAACAAACATTTCTTTTTATTATCAGCATTGAAAAATAATTGTTGCTTGAAATTTTTGAGAAAACCATTTAAATTGATTTAATTGAAAAGAACAATATCTATTTGGAATATAACTCTTTTGTAATATTATAAATGTATTTACTGTTCCTTTAGATCCATTTAATGCATACTTGATGAAAAATAAATAAATAAATTATAATAGGATTTAATAATATTATTTACAGCTTTCAACTGATATATATGTATTAATATTTATTATAAACATTAGCATTTTTAGGAAATATATATTATTTAAGCATATTACTTTACAGAAATAGATATAGACATACAGATATGGAAAACTAACTGGAGCATAAATTAAAGTAGTAATGCAAGGCAACTAGACCCAGAGTTGTCTTTTCTCTTTGGTAAACACACAGAACGGTTCTAGATCTGTGGATCTGTTCCAGCACTGTGTTGGTGGCAAAGGGTTTTAGGAGGTTCGGGTGAAAGTACAAACAAACATAAGGGCCTGAAATGGCAGGTGCTTTTGAAAAAGACAGACAAGGTACACAAACACAGTTTTTCTTACACACACACACACGCAGGCAGACACACACACACACACACACACACACATCAGTAGTGAGGATGAAGATGTGATGAATATGCGGTGAGAGTACAGCTTTTTTGATGGTGAATGATGGAAAGGGTTTCATTATGTTATTCTACTTGATCTCTAAATATGTTCTCCTGCTCCATATATCTCTATCAAAACACTTTCATGCAACCGTCTTCTTCTCCGAGCCTTTTTGATCTCGTTCTCTTCACTATGACAAACCTTGCATTGTGGCCAGAGGGTTGCTGCTGATGAGGGCCTGGTTCATTCCTGTGCTTACACCCATCATTGTGTTCCTGTAACGTGTGTGGTGTCATTTACACGTGCCCACAAACACACACCATTCATACAGAGATAAGAGATCATGCAGAGAGAAGCAAGCTACTTTAGTGACATTTCAAGAGCAACGGCGTTCATCGTGGACAAAGAAAACTCAAAGAGCAAGAATTTCAGCCTGCGGTTTAGGTTAAAAATTGACAGGTTTGGAACACAACTGAGAATAGAGATAGTATTGTGAAAACAAGCATGATAAGACAGCAAAACTGTAATTATTTCAGTCCAGATTGCTTAGTCATAATGAAAGCTGCTGACAGAAATACATTCTGTTGTAATCACAGGCTTCATGACCTCAACAATTTATGATCTCAGCATTTTGCGAATTGAAAAAACACTGGATGCCCGATTTATGCAAATATTCCTGCACAGCAGAGGTATCCTAAATAATAATAATAAATAAATACATATTTTTTGTACTGTATTTTATTATTATTACTACCATTATTAAACATATTTGTAACAATTCTGTTCTAAGGTTATTCATATTATGTAACACTAGACACTTCCTTTGTGCAAATGGTTTCAAGCATTTTTAATAAAAACATTCATAATATTGTTTCCCTCAATATGTTAGATCTAAACAATATTGCTTGGGTTAACTGATTGTTTATTAATAATAATAATAATAATGATATTATAATTATAATTGATATTGTCTATTAATATTATTTATTACACATGGAGCATTTTTTTTTCAATTGTCAAAATATAATAAACAAGAATATGTAAATATTCATTATATATTAATCAAAATATTATTTAGCTTGTAGAAAACAACCTAAACAAATTAATAAATAATATTATTATAATTGTTTTTATTTATTTATTAAACCGTCTTGATGTAAAATAATTTAAATTATGTACAACACTGAATTCTAAAATCTTTGCAAATTTGCAATTTTTTCCCCAAATGTCAAAGTATAATAAATATGAAGGGACATTTATATATATATATAATATATAAATATATCACTTTCTTTGTTGACTATATATATATATATATATATATATATATAATAAATAATAATCTTCATAGTTCATAATTTAACTTAATAATTTATAAGAATGTATTGTTACTATTACTAATGCTTATTATTTAATTATTTTTTATCATTATTTAAATTTCTAGTATTTAAGTATTTAAAATATTTAAGTTTTTAGTACTACTATAAATACAGCACCAAAAGAGCATTTTCTGGCCCTAAACAGATGAAGCAGCTTCTCACCCTGTGTTCAGGCCAGGGCTGCTGAGACTGGGCGGAGTCGGGCTGACTGTGCTGAGAGGAGGCGGAGTCACAGAGGATGGGGCGGAGCTCATTGCTGCATGTCCACTGGGGTTGAGAGGGCAGGCCACAGAAGGTGTGGGACTGACGGCTAGAGTCAAGAGAAAGGAGTCATGGTCTGTACTTATTACCACAAATCTGAATTGTACATTATTTAAATGGAAGTGCTCTTGTTACCTGTTGTGCTGAGACTGGTAGCGACCTGAGCCAGTGCCTGACTGGACATCTACAGGAGAAACCAACAAGACTCACATTAACAAACATCCTTCTCCTACTTCCTTCACTTGCAAAGGTCCAATTATTATTATCTGGTGAAGCATTATTCAGACACGTCATGACCAGACATGTCTTCTCTGTACGGCATTCAGCGCCCATTCTCACCATGCAGCACGCAAACACAGCCGTCTGCCGAAATAGCTTCGGGACAGATCAGTGGGTAAAGTGGTGAGTGGGTGTACCATGTGCGGGCTGTAGCAGGGAGGCTTGTGCATCTGTGCCGGAGGCTGACTGGGCAGAGGAGGGGTGGCGCTGCTGGGGTTTATACGCTTCTCTTTCTGCCGCCGGTTGCAGAACCAGACTCGGATGACCTCTTTCTCCATGTTGAGCTGCTCGGCCATCAGCAGGATTTCTTCAGAGGTAGGCTTCTGGTTCTGGGGGTGAGAGGAGGTGCAGGAGCACATGAGCTATGACAAAAACTTTGACAAAGATTGTCTTGAAACTCTTTCATGTTGACACATAAAACAAATGATATAAATCAGTTGAGCAACTGGTACTAAAAATTAAACCATGTGAATACAAACGTTTTGAACTTATAAGAACTAACCGTAATGCTTATAAAGTAGAGTTTCTCAGAAACAGTGCCTCAAGTGTATTGGCTGTTTGCCTTGACTTGATCTTAGATGGGCTTCCTCTGGAAAACCACATCAGTCTTACCAACACAGGTGTGGTGCTTACCAGAGAAAACTGTGATGCCTAACAACTAGGGGATTAATGAATCTGTATTGTGTGGTAAGACATTGAAATGATCTTGAAATGGGTGTAGTTTGGGTTTTGTCCTTTTTGGTTTTTCAATTCACCAACTCTTAGTGCTAATTGTTGTCTGTCTGTTCAATCCAAATCAACTTAAAGACAAAGAATTAGATTTTCCAAAGCAACTTATAACATGAACACTGTAATAAACTGCATAATTATTATAATATTACAGATTATTATACTTTGGAATATTATTTTATAATTTATATGAATGAATTTATTCCAAATGACTTTGCATTATATTTAGTGCCGTCAAACGATTAATCACGATTAATTGCTTCCAAAACAAACATTTTGTTTACAAAATATGTGTGTATATTGTGTTGACTTATTGATACAAACACATTCATTTTATATATATATATATATATATATAAGAATATAAATATTTAAATGTATGTTTTCAAAATATATACTGTATGTGTGTGTATTTATGTATACATAATAAATGTACATAGTATATGTAAAAAAAAACTTATTTTGGATGCAATTAATCACAATTAATCATTTGACAGCACTAATTACATTATATATTATATTCTTAAAATCCATTTTATTCTTTTATATTTATATATATTTTGGTATTATATTTGATTATTATTTTATCTTATCCAGACCTTAAAATGAACAATATTACATGCACTTAATAATAAGATATAATAAACATTATAACTTTTATTACTATATTATATATAATTGTACTTTATAATTATTTATTGATTTATTTATAACAATGTTATAATTAAATACAAAGAGAGCCTTGTGGAACAGTTAAGTAAATTGATGATATAAATTATATGCATATAATTTAATGTCTAAAGCGTGAGTAATACTTATACAATCTTGCCAGATGTAGAAGGGGTTTAATGTCGTGACATAATGTATATTGCAACAAATTAGTTTGCTGCAGACTTCTGATTCTCCAGAGAGAAAGCAAAAAAAAGGCATCAGCATTTTCAAAAACCAATATATTATTTTTTATCATGAGACAGCAAAAAAGAGGTCATTTCTGGAGCTGAGGTGGGCTGTACAGAATGATCCAAGTCATGTGAACGAAACACAATTTCTAGAAAGAAAATGAAAAGCTTGCTACATGTGATGTGTTGAGGTGAGCGTCTAACCGAGATGAAGTTGCGCTCCAGGGCTATGCGGACGTTGGTCTCGATGCTGGTGCGTTTCTTTCGGCGGCGTCCAGGCAAGCCTTCAAAGCCCAGCAGAGGTGAGGACAGAGAACTGGGGCTCGGCAGCATGTTGTCTATCGCCATGGTCTCTGTTACGCAGAGACACACACACAATACTGTAACATGAATCACAGGGAACGCTGTTGTGAAACGGCAGAAAGAAAACTGACAGAAACACACACCTGCGTCGCTCAGCCATTTCTCCAGCAAGGGTTTGAGCTTGCACATGTTCTTGAAGCTGAGGTTGAGAGCCTCGAAGCGTGAGATGGTGGTCTGACTGAAGTCATTGCCGTAGAGCTTACCCATGGCCATACCCACGTCCCCCTGCATGAAGACACGGAGCAGAATTACCATTCACTTCTTCAATTATCAATTATTCCCATGCTGACAGGACATATTTCACATTTCTCATGCATATGTTATTTCAACTTGTGTGGTTCTTTATCACGTATCTTCTGATAAAACCTAGAGCAAATCCTCGAAGAATTTTAATCTTATCCAGATTTGAAATGTCTGTGCTGTTTTATTTTCACACAAAACAACTCATTTATTTGATTAATGAACAGCATAATTAAAGCTCAATTTCTACGTTATGGGTTTATCTTTTTGTCAACTCAATAATAACAGAACAGCTGGTATCCCATGTGAATTAAAGAAATCCATTATCTTAAAAAATGCATTAAATGAATGCTTTAAAATTGTTAATGGTATTTAATGAATTCATTCATTAATAATTTAATTTAAAATGTAATGAAAAATGTAATGGAAGCTAATGCATATCCTAATAATATCCATATCCTTATATATATGATAAATAATTCATGTTTATTTTAAGAAAAAAGGTTTAAATTTAAAAATATTAAAAAAAAAGCCTGTTATTTAGTTCAAATACATAAAGTAGTGCTGTCAGACAATTAATCACAATTAATTGCATCCCAAAAAATTTTTTGTTTACATAATATTTTTGTGTACTGTGCATATTTATTATGTATATATAAAGACACACACAGCAAAATAAAAAAATATTTACATTTATACACACACACACACATATATATATATTTATATTCCTATAAATTATAGGAATTATATTTTATATTATATTTATATATACATAATAATATACACA